>PISX010007593.1:0-87908 GCA_004024625.1 Mellivora capensis | reverse complement strand
ATGGATAAAGAAGATGTGGTATATATACACAATGGAATACTATGCAGCCATCAAAAGAAATGAAATCTTGCCATTCGCAACGACGTGGATGGAACTAGAGGGTATCATGCTTAGTGAAATAAGTCAATCAGAGAAAGACAACTATCATATGATATCCCTGATATGAGGAAGTGGAGATGCAACATGGGGGACTAGGGGGACAGAAAAAGAAGAAAAGAAACAAGATGGCATTGGGAGGGAGACAAACCATAAATGACTGTTAATCTCACAAAACAAACTGAGCGTTGTTGGGGGGAGGGGGTTGTGAAAGGGGGGTGGAGTAATGGACATTGGGGAGGGTATGTGCTATGGTTAGTGCTGTGAAGTGTGTAAACCTGGCGATTCACAGACATGTACCCCTGGGGATAAAAATATGTTTATAAAAAATAAAAATTTTAAAAAAAGAAAAAAAAACAAAAACAAAAAATAAATAAATTTGGTTTAAAAACCTCTTTGCCTTCTGAGGAGTCAGCCAATCAGTGCATTCTCTGATTTGTTGACCTGTTTAATATTCACTCATTCATTCAGTCATTCAGTAAATATATACGAAAGAACTACCATCTAAAAGTTCTCAGGGAATGACTCAAAATGAAGACCTAGTAATAAAATCTTGCTAGAAAGACAATGTTTGCACTTTACACAATTGATTTCTGATCTATTAGAAATAAAAAGGATTATTCTTGGTCTCAACACAGACTCCATGAGGGCATTATATATCTAAATGTGAATACTAGTGGCCTTTACCATGTACTTTTTGATCAATATCCAAAGTCTCTTTAATTTGTGCAGCCAGATTTTACAGATTGATCCTTAAAATTATCATAGGTAGATGATTAAATCTTCATGTCAAAGAAATATCACTTTGCTACTACTTCTATAGGTTTTGCAATAAAGAGAATCTTTTGAAATGAAAAAAGCAGCTGTTGGTTAGGTTTTCCTGGTATTCTTGTAATAAATTCTTAAGAACATATACTAAAACCAATGTGGGTATCATATATATTCATCATATAGGACTAAATCTATCAACTATCTCTTATTAACTAGCAATAAAAATTCTGTTGTGGTCTCTTTAATCTGGAAGTGCTTACAGTTTTACGAAACTTACTGATTCAGACATTATTTTTAACAAATATACTCCAAGTGCTAGGAAAATTGGACAGTTATGTACAGAAGAATGAAACTCGACCATTCTCTTATACTATAAACAAAGATAAACTCAAAATGGATGAAAGACCTCAATGTGAGAAAAGAATCCATCAAGATCCTAGAGAAGAACATAGGAAGTAACCTCTTCGACATCAGCCACAGCAACTTCTTCCAAGACACGTCTCCAAAGGCAAGAGAAACAAAAGCAAAAATGAACTTTTGGGACTTCATCAAGATAAAAAGCTTCCACAGAGCAAAGGAAACAGTCAACAAAACAAAGAGGCAACCCACAGAATGGGAGAAGATATTCACAAATGACAATACAAAGGGCTGATATCCGAAATCTATAAAGAACTTCTCAAACTCAACACCCAGAAAACATAATCAAGTCAAAAAATAGGCAGAAGACATGAACACACATTTCTCCAGTGAAGGCATACAAATGGCCAGCAGACAAATGAAAAAATGTTCATCATCATTAACCATCAGGGAAACTCAAATCAAAACCACATCAAGACACCATCTTACACCAGTTAGAATGGCAAAATTTAGCAAGGCAAGAAACAACAAATGTTAGAGAGGATGTGGAGAAAGGGGAACCTTCTTTCCTGTTCATGGGAATGCAAGTTGGTGCAGCCATTTTGGAAAACAGTGTGGAGATTCCTCAAAAAATTAAAAATAGAGCTATTCTCTGACCCAGAAATTGTACTACTGGGTATTTACCCCAAAGATACAGAGGTAGTGAAAAGAAGGGCCATATATACCCCAATGTTCATAGCAGCAATGTCCACAATAGCCAAACTATGGAAAAAGTCAAGATGCCCTTCAACAGATGAGTGAATAAAGATGTGGTCCATATATACAATGGAATATTATGCAACCATCAGAAAGGATGAATATCCAACTTTTGCATGAACATGGACGGGACTGGAGGAGATTATGCTGAGTGAAATAAGTCAAGCAGAGAAAGTCAATTATCATATGGTTTCACTTACTTATGGAACATAAAGAATAACATGGAGGACATTAGGAGAAGGAAAGGAAAAGTGAAGGGGGGGGAATCAGAGGGGGAGAAGAACTATGAGAGACTATGGACTCTGAGAAACAAACTTGGGCTTTTAGAGGGGAGGGGGGTGTGGGAATGGGTGAGCCTGGTGGTAGTATTAAGGAGGGCACGTATTGCTTGGAGCACTGGGTATTGTACAGAAATAATGAATCTTGGAACACTACATCAAAAACTATTGATGTACTGTATGGTGACTAACATAACACAATAAAATATATATACCAAGGATGTGCTATGGGCCAGGCATTATATTAGCCCTGAGGATCTAATTCCAAACTACACGGCCATTTTCTCTGCCTCCATAGGACTTAGAATTCTGATGGTTGTAAGCATAATTTTTTCCCTAATTTTCTCTCCATGAAAATAACCACAGAATAGTTTCCTTTTTAAGGAAACAGAGAACCATCAATCAGGCGACTCTGAAAGTCACCTACAACTCTCATGTGCTTGGTTATTCTGCTTTGGTCCTCTATACTGAGGACATTACTTATAGCTTTATACAAGAGTTTTCCATGACACTCAGAGAGATGATCTATAGGAAGAAGTCCTGGCTCTTCAAACAAAAAAGAAAAACAAAACAAAACCAAAACAGAAAACAAACAAAACAAAAACTTTATCACTCATGTTCTCTTGTAGTGTGAAGGACAACACCTTTGAAATTCAACCCTCTCTTCCCCTCATCCCTCTGAATGTTTTTTTTCTCTTTTCAATTGTCAGGAGCATTCCTGCTGTGTCTGGGCTTCAACCTTTTCTTTGGTATTTGATTAATTTCATGCACTTGACCTAACTAAGAAGCCAGACTGTACCTCTAATGCACTTGAGTTGACAGAATTAAATAAAACCCTAACCAAAGAAGCATAAGAATCATGCTTCTATACCATTAAAGCCAACGTTTCTCATTAGCATTGGCAGAAATTCATTGTCTAAATAAGAAACAGAACAAAAGTCCTAACAGACAATGGTAGAGACCACAGTGCATATGGAAGAAGAGAAGCTACAGAGCTAATTCATACAGAGGGAGGCTGGGAAGACATGCAGGATCTGAGCTGAGTCTGAAGAGAAGTCCAAAGGGAAGGATTTTAATCATCCCAACTCCCTATCACCACTTTGGAAATTTGTATAATTGCACAGACCGGAGCACCTCTGAGTGAAGGGAGTAAAAAGAAATCAAGTTTATTTTGTAACTAAAGATCAGAAATAGCTTTGCAATTGTCCTTTCCCAAGTCTCATGTAAATCACTCAACTGTGTATCCCCATCGCTTTGCCAGGATCTAACTTAGTTAAAATGACTAGGCATAAACACCAATTGAGATGGAAAAAAATCCTTTCCTCTCATGAAAATCAACTTGGTCTGCTGGTCTAACTGTCTGAATCGCTGCTTATCTCACTACAGGATGTTCAGCCTTTGAGAACATAATTAAAGCATGGCTGTCGATCTTTGTTCCCATAGAAATGAAGGAGGAGAAGGTAGATAGACCCCGACACTCTATAACATCCAGCTCCCAGCTGGTGACTTGAACACACTGTCCAGCAATGCAGGTTCTCTCCTGCCCACTGGGGCAGATTTGAGGAGCCTGGAGTTCTAGACCAGCATTCTTCCCACAACCCTGGGGTCTGCACCACTTCACACTCCAAGAGGAGTTTTGTTGTTGTTGGCATTTTCCTCTCACTTTCTACAGATAAAGAGACTCTTAACTGATTAATGGAAGTGAGTTTCCATTTCCTTCTGTATTACTCCCTTGAGAGATTTGGCGACAGGCCTGGATTCTTCAGGTGGGCCGCCTGCTCTCTGCATTGTGCCAGTGGCCCCAAATGAGCTAGAAAGATAAATAGGTAGTCATTCCCCCTTTCAAATATTCAGCATGACATGATACCACCATGGATAGCAGAGACTTTGGCTCCCTGACCAATGGCAGAGATGTGTTTTGGGGATTTTGGAATGCTGCTTCCCTAGCCAAGGAGCACAAGAATTCAGGAATGTGGTGGTTGTTTTTAGTGGCTCATACATTTAAGCATTAGTCCTGTTTGTCCCTATATCAACTCTAAAACTGCTTTAGTTGCCTAACTCTGGAAATTAGAATTCTGTGCATTTCTATATGTGTCAGATTATATTTGGTTTCTTTTCCAACCACCGGATAAAGCGTTTCTTCAAAATGAGCTACTGGCCTTTTGCTTGTCTAGTGATTGAACTTCAGGGATAGAAGCTGTATTCATTCATTTCCTTCCTTACCCAATAAGTGTTTATTAAACAGCTCCTATGTGCCACATGCTAAAGAAGAGACTCTAAAAGAATGGGTCCTAAGGAGCCACCTCTTTAGAAAGGTCCAAGAAAGATGTCTGTTATTTAAAATCTACAAGAAATTACACAAGCTCTTGAACAACTGCTCTAGAAGTGATCCTACAAAGAATGAGAAATTCTTTCTATGGTCCAAAACTGTTCTTGATGCAAGACCCAACTCATTGGCTTGAATGAAGATAGAGAGTGAGAGTTTCAGCATAATTTGTGGAACGGTCCTCTGTTTACTCCTAGGCATTCAGTTATCAATACCCTTTCTTATATTGTTCCAAAACATCTATAATACTTTTGCCTTTATTTATGGGACCATTCTCTTATTCCTTTAATCAGCTTTTACTACTCTTATTCAACAAACATTTAGTAAATGTTCAGGCAAAGCTTCAGAGAAGAGGAATAATTGCATCTCTAAAGAAGAGGAAAGATTTAAGCAGACTGCAAGGGATGGCACTGGAGGAGAAGGGACAACATAGGCAGAGGAACAGAAGTAGGGGAGATTAATAAATTGAGTGAGGGTAGGATAAGCTGTGAAATGGAAGAAGAGAGACAAGTTAGGAGAACTCTGAGATAATCTACCTCTTCCCTGGAGACTGTTCTTTTTCTTTCAAGACCTTCAGGTATCTTTTGTCAAGGATCTTTTAATTGTAAGCCATAAAAAGCTGTATTTGTGCTCATGCAATAAAGGAAAATTTATGATAAAGAATCAGGAGTATTCGAATGAACCTGAAGGTGGGATAAGAAAGAGAGAAAGAGAGAGAGAAAACAAAGAAAGAAAGAAAGAAAGAAAGAAAGAAAGAAAGAAAGAAAGAAAGAAAGAAAAGAAAGGGAGAAAGAAAGAAAGAGAGAAAGAAAGAAAAAGAGAGAGAGAAAGGGAGAAAGAAAGAAAGGGAGGAAGAGAGAGAGAGAGAGAAGAAATAGTTATTCTTTCTCTTTCCCTCCCCCCACACCACACATTCTTCTCCTTATTCCTGCCCATCTAAATCATCTTCCCTCTACAGTTTCTTCTCAGCTTCTCCATGTGCTTGGCTGCCCCCACAGCTCCTGACCATACAGACCACTATTCCCAGGAGAGACCAGGTAGGGTCCATATGACTTAATTCCAATCATCAAGACAAATAACTCAATCAACCCTGGAGCAGGCAGGGCTAAGTTATGCAAAAGTGGCTCTACATCCAGTTGTGGGTAGGTGGGCTCATTGTCAAAGAACACACGAGTGTGGCAACAGACACCAGGTGGAAATACACATGTGTGAAGTTTCCTGAAAAGGGGACTGAAGATGATGCACTCTTTCAATGCAATGTTCCAGTCACCTTGGCAAGGCAGCCTGGGTGGGCAAGATGCTTGTGTGAGGCTCAGTGAAGAAGAAACCAAACATCAGTGCCAGAGGTATGAGGGCCCCAAACATGAGGAACAATGGAAGGAAGTGCAGCTGCTTTCCTAGAGCAGCAAAGACTTCAAGAAGCTCTGCCACTGTTGCCTCTCTTCAAATGCCACACGGGCTCTGAAGAAGACAGATGTCTCTCTAGGAGAAAACCAAATCAGAGATGTAACATTCTGGAAATGGTCCAGTGGCCCTGGAGTTAGTGAAGTCTCTATTAAGGAAGGGATTGCCAAATTGTGGACACACCATTTTACATGATATTCATAGAGATAATTTAAGTTTCCGGTGGAGGATGAATTAGATGACCTGTTTTTACATGTAGACCTGTAATCGGGTGGCCTTCCAATCCTCCAACCGTATGATTTTTCTCATCAGTCAAGTCCTAATTGGGAATACACAAGAAAGAATTTTTCAACAAGAGGCCCTGAAGAAGAGCTCTTAACACTGAGAGGCAGGGATCTAGGTGACACACTAGTTGAACACTAGTTAACATTTATCAGACTCCCTGTGTGGAACTCTAGCACCCATGGGATGTTTATGAGAATTTTATAAAAGGGGGGCTTCATTGTCAAATAAAATACTAGTTTAAATAAAGCAAAACAGGCTTCTTTACCTCAGGACATCCTAGAGCCTTTAAAGACTTAATGTTTTATGAATCTTCAACAGGTGAGATACAATGAACAATATTCCCCCAGCCTATCTGATCACATGACCATATCACATGGTCCATCCAGTCCCATGAAACAGAGTTGGGGTAACGGTAGTCTAGCTCTGTTGCTTGATTCTTCCCCTTATTGGGGGTCATAACCCTTGGAGAACAAAACAAAATCTACTAGACACTCTTCTCACCAACAATGAAAAATGAGGGGCGCCTGGGTGGCTCAGTGGGTTAAAGCCTCTGCCTTCAGCTCAGATCATAATCCCAGGGTCCTGGGATCGAGCCCCACGTTGGGCTCTCTACTCAGCGGGGAGCCTGCTTCCCCCCCCCCACCCGCTCTCTCTCTGCCTGCCTCTCTGCCTACTTGTGATCTCTGTCAAATAAATAAATAAATAAATAAATAAATAAAATCTTTAAAAAAAAAATGAAAAATGAGCGTACATACATACATGCACATCAAATTTTGCACATAACTTCAGGGGGTCACAGGCAACTCATCCATAATATCCAGTTTTCCTGGCCCCCAAGTGATATATCCCTGTCCTAGATAATCCACATTTCTGAATCATTTTCTCTTTATTCTTATACCCCCCAATGTTCATAAGGTGGAGGCACAAATCTTTCTTATTGCATAGGATGTGTGAGTCTGACACACTTCTCCCTGGATATGCCTTAGTGCTATTCTTTGGTGTGTATACCAGAAAGAAGGCGTTGACTCCTGCTCTTTCTGCCACACCTCAAAGTTTATCTTCCCTCAGCTGGACTCTCTCATTCAATGTTCAAGTTCTTTCCAAACCAGAAGTCCTATTTAACTTGATAAATGAAAAGAAGTTTAAAATAATGTCTCACGTTATTAAAGGTAATTTTCAGGTTTTTTTCTAACAACAACAACAAAAACTAAAGAAATAAGTGTGAGTGCTTTTCTTATTCCACTATGCAGATCTTCAGGAATTTCATTCTTTATGAAAACATGATCTTAGGAGAGGAGAGGCCTCTCCTCATTTTTTATAAAAGACTGCTTCATGTCCCCAGCTCTGGGGTCACTAGGAAAATAAAATATTTAGGGACAGGTATAATATGAACAAGTGAAAGAGCAAAGAGCAAACAGGTCAGATTAAATGAGCTAAATTATTATAAAACCGCCCAGGTGAAAAGAATAGGCTTATCATTTCTGTATTACTTCAGTCCTATAAAAAAAGAAGTTTCAAAATGGGCACTTAAAAGGGCTGATTCCAGTGCATGCATGTGGAAGACAGATATATTACTTCTTGTGCATCTGTAATTAATTTTATAATTGAAGTTTATGAATATCCCATTTGAAAAACAAATGGCTTATATCAATGGAAATTATTTCATTTTTATTTTTATCAAAGTTAATACATGTTAATAATTCTTTTTCAGAGTAATAGCTGTTTGCACATTATAAGCACATGTCTCAGGTTTTCCTTATAAGGATATCCGATGGAAAAATTTTTTTCTCCTTGGCCCTCTTATAGTCAGCATATTTCCGTTCATACAAGAAGAAAGTAGTCATTTGAAGTCCATGAAGAAATGTCTGTTTGACTAACAGATGTCTGTGCTGGAGTAAGCAGGAAGTCTTAACAGTTCCTTCCCAACTCAAAGGCCCACTCATGATAAAAGAAAAGACCAAACAGCTTGGAAATAAATAAGGCAATTCCTATTCCAATGAACATCTGTCCTAAGCCAGCCAGGAAGGTAGAACCAAGAAAATCCCTGGTATCCCATACTTAAGTACATTTTTTTTCTTTTACTCCTTTCCTACTCTTTCAGCAACCATCTTCAACATTATTGAAAAATCAGCCAAAATATTGTTTTATTTATTCCACCACCAATATTTTCATCTGGAATGCTTATCAGTCAGCCTCTAGCTATAAGGAAGCAGGTTTGCTCTGAAAGAGATGAATGCTGTGAGCTGGAGATGAATCTAAAATCCAGTTTAGTCTTAGGCAATATTATATGTCAAATATATCTCAATACAGCTGAAAGAAAAAAAAATAAAATAAAATCCAGATTAGCCACTGGTGTTTCTTTAGCACCACTATATGCTATTCACTGTCTACTCACTGCGAATACAAAGATATGCATGGTGGGCATCCCTTTTCAGTAAAGATGGCTAATAAATGTGTAATCAAAGAGGGAAGTGGGTTAATTTTAGGAAGTGGTTTTAAAAAATAAGGTGATCTGATAGAAAGTGACTAGTAGAGGAAAGAGAGGAGGCTAATTTATAGTGGATGATATGTGTGGGTGATGTGTGAGCAGAGGCAAGAATGGCACAGAATGGCCACCTTCCATAGATCTAAGGGACAGTGTTCCAGAAAGGGAAAATGGCAAGTACCAAGGACTTGAGGTGGAAACAGGCTTGGTCTTGCCCAAATGGCTGGAGCATAGTGAACATGGGAAAGGTGAAAGGAGATGAGTTAAGGACTTCAAGTGTACAGTATAGCCTTAGCCTTCCACCATAAAGGAAAAAGACAAATTTGACCCAAAATACAGTCAAATGATATCCCAAACCATTAGCTTAGTGAACAAAATAATTACCCTGGAGATGGTATAAATTTGTTACCTACAAAAAATGCAAGCATATAATGGTGAGCTTTGAAGTAAATGTTCCAGAAAGGGACTTCATAATAAAGTGCAGACTAGACCAGTCTCCCATCAGCAGGTACTGTCTTCCTTTTTAGGGGTACGTGCTGCCCAGAAAGTAGCTCCCTCCATTCCTTTTCTCAGGTGGCCAATGCCCTTTCATCCATCACCTTCTTTGCACCCTGGAATCTGGGTGTTCTATATCACCCAGTGATAAGAAGAACCAAGATCTGGCCTTGAAGGATTGTTCTGGAAGTCTGCCAGACCACTGGATCATTTCCCAGTGTTCTGCAGAATGATCACATTGTTTCCAGGTACAGCCAACATTGGTTAATATCGGAAAGCCAGTTCACCCTAGATGAATTAATGAATTCTGACACCATACTTCAGGTTACTGTCTTTTGCTAACCTTTTTGTAGTCTCTGAAAAATTGATATGAGATAAAATCTGGTATTCTCCTCCTCTGTATTAGACCAGGCTCTATTCTACTCCAAGCGGCAACTGCCAGAGGGAAGAAAAACTACCAGATGACCAAAGAATAAAGAGGGTGATTTTTACCAAGGAAACATCTACAGTTTCCGCAGAACATATATATTTATATATAAACATAAGTAAAAGCAGGCAATGTGTGTAACATAGTCTAGTTCAATAGTCTAGAACTGATTCAATAGTCTAGTTCAAATATATATTTTTATATAATTTACATATAAACACATGTAGAAATTATGTGTAATGCACATGTGTGTATGTGTGTACATATGTGTGTATCTGCATGTATATATATAGATATGTACATATTCCTACAACATAAAATCTAAAATAGGAGAATAAGAGGGTCTTAAAATTTTTTTCCAGAATCAGTGTATAAAAGTCTAGCTTTCTTTAAAAGTGATTTTATATTTCATTAGGTCCATAAATCGAACTTATTTCCATTCTTAAACAAAATATAAAACTCTCTTCAACTTGTCTGCTGCTGTTTCTGTTCCATTTTCCGTTTGGATCTGTGTTACTCATTTCAGGCAAACAGCACTTACAGAGCAGTAATCATATCTGTTTAACACAAATGTGTTAATGAATACCTTCAGACATTGGTTTGTTTTCACACTTATGACTCTTTTAATTATGAAAAATAAGCCAAAATATTATTGTGACATTTGATTCATTCAAGATTAAAAAAAAAATACCAAGCTGATTATCTTTGGGGCAGAGTTTAGTGCTTGTTTGTCACTATAGTTGTTTACTTTTTCTTTCATTAATTAAATATTATTTAGGACTGGAGTAATTAAAGCCCAGACAATAAATTTCCCATAGACTAGCAATTTATAGGCAGAAACCTGTAAGAATCTAAATTTTATGATGTTCCAATTTACTTTTGCCATTAGATTTGCTCCTTTTTTCCAAAAAGGGGGCAATAAAATAATAGGCTCTAACCCAGTTTCTATGATTTCACTATTGCTTTAGATTATGCCTTAATTCACGAGCCTCAATTTAAAAATTAGCACTTTTAAAGCTATTTTTGATAATGTGAGCGATATATCAGTTGGGTATATTTAATGAGTTACAAGACAGAAATTCATACAACTTGAATACCAACCATTAGAAAGACTAACCCACTGGCTTACAGGCTTCAAGACTGCCAACTTTTGATTGGCCAGCTACCTAGATATTAGTTCTGGAATAGCTAACTTGCTATCGAAGGCCTCTAACTAACAACTGGTGTGTTTCTTGACTCAATTAAGTTCACAGGTACTTGGTCTCTCATTGCCTTTTAAACAAATACCCATATTTCTCAGTTACCAAGTTTCCTTGTAAAATTACGCATTTTAATGTCCTAAAACAAAGTTTTCTAAATATCTTTAACAAACTGCACACCAAAATCATTTTACAGAATAGAAGCCTCTTTAGATCCTTGTTCTGGATAAATAATACACAAATAATGGTAATTAATCTGAATAGAGAAAAGTTAAAAAAAATAGCACTGTCCATGAGAACTACCATGCAATAGTGTGTATGGGAAAAAACCACCTCTGTATATTACTATTTCAGCTAACCCACATCTGTAAATCCAGAAACCTAGTTGCCATATGTCTTTCTAACTGAAAAAGGCAAAAGACAACTGGCTGCCATATGTTTTTTACGAAGAAATTGTAAGCAGGTTACTCGGTATGGGCCACATATATAGGATCTACACATGAATGCCCTAGGAATGGATCTGACTCAAAGTCTCCGTAAGCTAAAAAGCTTCAGGCATCATAATATTCCCACATGTCCACTGTATAATGAAACAGATGACAGCTTTTATCCTGAAGATTGTTTGGTACTAAGAATGAGATTGGGCAATGGGCAGTTCAGGCAACCATCTAAAGGAGTTCTTGTGGCTTATACATGTGTATATGCATATAAAAGATGTATACTAATGTTCCTTGAAAACCGTAAATAATGTACTAAAGGACTCTAGAAATACAATGTATCACTCTCCGCCTCACAACACATGCAAACACACACTCACACAGGAATATACATATGGCCAAAGAAGTCAGGAAATCTCTTACCAAGGTTATTTAAAGTCTTTGTTATAAACAACAAAGTGACTGTTTCTTTATCAAGATGATTTCTCTTTCCTCTACTGTGGCTGAGGTTTACTGGTACCTAATGCTTTATGGAGAGAGCTCTGAGTGAGGGGCCAGAATAAGAAAGAGAACATGAAGAGAGACCATTTCAGCCTGTTCTGTCCTCAACAGTAGGAGAGAAAGGTAAAGAGAGTTCCTGAGGTTTCTACTTTGTCTATTTTAGCTCCATAGAGTAGAAAACCTAAGAAATATTTAGGCAAAGTTCCAGCTAAGAATAAATAGCACCCATTTACTTGGAGAGGTCTGTGTCTTGTCTTCCTGAGAACTTCAGACAGCCACTGAAAAGGATCTACAGACACGTGGTTATTAGTGTTGCAATTTATGCATCCACCCCCCCCCACTGCCCCCTATCATCCATTCACCCAATATTAACTGAGGTCCTACTAGAGGTCCATAACTGTATTAAGGAAAGAGAAAGATGGTTTGGACAAGCATTTTGCCATCAAATATAGAAGTAAATATAAAGAATTACCAATTCTAACACAAAAGTCATAATGAAAAAGACCAAAGAGAAAACTACAAATAAAATACTAAATATTTAAGAAAGAAAGATGCTTCCAGCTTGAGAATGATAAATGATTAAGGATGGTCTTATGAAGAAGACAGCATCTGAACAAACTTTGAAACAAATCAGCATAATTAGTTTTAAGAATATACACACATGAGGCACCTGGGTGGCTCTGTCAGTTAAGCGTCTGCCTTTGGCTCAGGTCATATTCCTGGAGTCCCAGGATCAAGTCTCACATCAGGCTCCCTGCTCAGGAGCAAGTCTGCTTCTCCCTCTGACCCTCCCCCTTCTTGTGCTCTCTCTCACTCTCTCTCATTCTCTTTCTCAAATAAATAAAATCTTTACAACAAAGAATATACATAGGGGCACCTGGGTGGCTCAGTGGGTTAAAGCCTCTGCCTTCGGCTCAGGTCATGATCCCAGGGTTGAGGGATCGGGCCCCGCATCGGGCTCTCTGCTCATCAGGGAGCCTGCTTCCCCACCTCTCTCTCTCTCTCTCTCTGCCTGCCTCTCCACCTACCTGTGATCTCTGTCTGTCAAATAAATAAATAAAATCTTTAAAAAAAAAAAAAAAAAGAATATACATAAACAGAATGCACCACCAGGCTAATCAATAGAACCAGGCAACTTCAGTGGAAAAAAGTCCCAGTGGTGTGGCCCTAATGTTAGAACTGCCAGAAGAGTCCACACTGCCACGATCAGTTGTTTCAAAGTGGACAATATCGCATATGACCTTCCATCCACCTTTTACACAGAGAATGGCATCTCATCAAGAATCTGTTGTAATCCGTCTATTTTACAGAGCAATACTGTGCTTAGGGAATCTTTAAGGAAAGGAAGCCGCGTTGGAATTTGTTTCTAAACCTTTGTTGGGGAAAAAAATATCAACTTTGTACACTTTAACACTAAAATGTTTTCAAGGTCAAGCTGAGCACATAAACCTCAAATAAAAATTCGAAGGGAGAGGTTCCCTAACAGGAGCAAAGGAGCAAAGGAAGCATGGAGTGTATCCTTGCAACAGCTGCTCCTTCTGTCTGCCCTGGCTTCATGATGGTCAGAGGACAAGGGGAGGTTGTGTAATTGTGTATATAAATCCTGGGTGAGGATGAGACAGGTCAGGGGAAGCAAGAGGCAGGGGTGGCCCATTTTCCTCATCTGCTCAACACAAGCCTGTGAGGAAACACGCTGACTCTTTTAATAATATCAATGAAACACAAACATCAGGGAACAGGCATTGAGGCTATGAGGTCCAGCTGGCCCCTCCAACAGGGAGATTCCTGCCTCCCTCCCGCCATTGCCAACCTCACAGAACCTGGACATGTGTCTGTTAAGAGAAGGGGGTTTATGGGTGATTGCAGCAGTAGCCTGCACAAGACATCTCTAAGGGAAAGGTGAATTTCCGGGGTCAAGGCTCCCTTCCAATGTGAAGACTTTTCCCCCAGTGATAATTTTAGAGAATCTGGGTTTGGCTCTATTAAGGGAGAAAAAGGGTTTGCTTAAAAATGAAATAGATGAATGTATGAAAACATGGAAAAGAGTAAAAGGATATTTCATTTCTCATCCCGGCTTGGACATATGTTATTCAAAGCTCTCTTTGTTCCAAGTAAATGAAAACAATTCAAACTACCTTAGCATACATGGGGAGTTTATTGGCTCATTAAAACAATGTCTAAGGGTATTCCGGCCTCAGCCATGGCTGAATCCAGGTGCTCAATTTTTCATGAAACCGCTTCTCTGTGACTTGACTCAGCTTTCCTCTATGCTGGCTCCACTCTCTGGCGGGAGAACCCAGTATATTGACATGATGGAAGCCAGAAGCTCCAGGTCATTTTTCTATCCTCTCAACAACCCTCTATAGAGTTTCTCTTTTTCCAAATATTTCCAAGAACTGAGTCACCTTCACTCTCACTGGGTCACATGCCCATCCCTGAGCCAGTCACTGTGGCTAGAAGAATGTAATTTCCCGGGTGGCCAACCCTGGAGCATGGTGTTAGCTCCGCCCACACAACATGATCTCACAGAGGAAGAGAGGCAGCTTCCCATGAAAAATCAGACTGTTTTTACCAGAAACAGGGTGAATGGACACCATCCAGGTAAATCGCCTCTGCGGTTTAAAGCAGCATAGTGGGCATGTGAGAAAGCGCTCATTCATTTTCGAAGAGTAGTTCTGATGGAGCCCACAGATAGCAGCTCTGTATCCTTCATGATAAACAGTTCTTGATCCTTCCCCAGCACCCACTGGTCATCCCGAAGTTGACTGGAGTCATCAAAGCTCTATCAACCTCATCCTCAAAGATCCAGAATAGGGAGACCAATTGCAATCAGCCAAAACTTGAGGATGCTTAGTCTCAGCTCTTCTGCTGGCTTGAAGTTACATGCTCAGAAAGTAAAACAACTATTAAATTCCTCAGCTTTGGGGCGCCTGGGTGGCTCAGTGGGTTAAGCCTCTGCCTTTAGCTCAGGTCATGATCTCAGGGTCCTGGGATCGAGCCCCGCATCGGGCTCTCTGCTCGGCAGGGAGCCTGCTTCACCCTCTCTCTGCTTACTTGTGATCTTTCTCTCTCTGTGTGTCAAATAAATAAATAATCTTTAAAAAAAAAAAATAAAACTTGGGACGCCTGGGTGGCTCAGTTGGTTGAGCAGCTGCCTTCGGCTCAGGTCATGATCCCAGCGTCCTGGGATCGAGTCCCACATCAGGCTCCTTGCTCTACAGGGAGCCTGCTTCTCCCTCTGCCTCTGCCTGCCACTTTGTCTGCCTGTGCTCGCTCTCTCATGCTCTCTCTCTCTCTCTGACAAATAATAAATAAAAATCTTTAAAAAAATTTTTAAAAAAATAAAAATAAAAAAATAAAACTCTTCAGCTTTCTCCACCACCCCTTCCCTAAAATAAGAAAGAAAGAAGAAAAAAAAAAGATTGAAAGTCCAACATTGCTCCAAAAGACATTTTACTGAAATGAAAAACATTTCAAATATACTGTCATCACTCTTAAAAGCCTTCTCACCTGGGCCAAGTAACAATGTATGCCAGATGAGTGAAAAAGAAAAATGCCAATTTTATTGATTTTACCACCTCATACTCTTTTCAGATCTGTGAAAAAGGCTTAAGGAGTGAGTAATTTTTTTTATAATTCTCTACAAGTCTGCTCTACATCAAAGATTATTTTGGGGGAGGGTGTTACCCAGATACAGAACAGGATACTTAAGCTGAGACAGTCTGATTGATCTTCACTATTCCTGGAATAATAAAGTATTGGGGGATATAATAAATAAAACTCTCCAAATTTGCAGCTTGGTGGTCAAGGTATGAAATAGTCAAGCTAGCATCTTGTTGGTCTCTCATAGGTGTCTTGATATATGTATTTGAAGAAGTAAGAAGCCAGCCCCTTGTTCATTCCTCTTTATCTGTAGCATCCAGGTTGATCCAACTCCCACCCTTAATCTGAACCAAAATAGATAACTGCTACTTAGTGTTATATGACTTGTGAGCGTTGCCTCAGATGCATAAGCATGAAAGAATGTATGAGTGGGGCAGAATAAAAAGGAGTGTTGTGAAATATACCCTGCCTATCTGCTCATAATCCTCTGGCCCTCTAAATGGAAAGAACTGAAATACAGACAAGGGCCATGAACAAAAAGGATAAAAGTAGGTTCATCCTTTTACTCCCAAGAAGACTTTTTTGGATATCTTCCTCTGCAAAAAGAAAAGGGATAATCTCGTTTAATCCTCCAGCATTGGTGAGGCACCCTAAAAATCCTCTAGTGTAATGGTTTTTAAATTATGTATCATGGATCCCCCAGATCCCATTTGAAGAAGAAATTATTTTCATATCTGCACATTAAATTTGTGCTTATCCTATCATTTCCTGCCTCATCAGTCCTCTCCTCCCAGACAATATTATGCTAGATAGAACTTGAAATTCAAGCCTCAGAAAACAATGCAGAAAGTTTCCACAGTCCTGGAAAGTCTAATGAGCTGTGAGCTAGAACACAGAAAGAGTCATGGTCACATGAATCTAGTTTTTGTACCCTCACTTTGAGCCTCATTGCCAGTCTGGCTCTTTGTTTAGGTGACCTTTGGCCCCCGGAGTCAATGTTTGTCTTCTAAATGGTATTTCAACACTAACATCTGGTGATGTCCCCCCGCTTGACATTTGTGAAGCAGATGCTTCCAGTGGCCTGGATTGTGCCTTCTGGGTCAGTGTTTTCAATAATGCCCTCTGGCATTGATCTCTGTGGTACCTCTCCCCAGGTAAGAAAAGAAATGCCACTGGGAAATGGCTAAGAGAGAACACTTCAGAGCATCTGGAGGCAATCTTGGAATATAAAACCCCAGAAGTTCTTGTATAAAGAAATACCCAGAGGTAGGAAGTAGAGGCAAATATCAAGTCCTTGGTATTTTTTTGAAGTTGTACTTTAAATAATCTAGCAGTTTGAGCCTGACAAATATATATTTCATTTTAAGTAATCTCTTTACAGGTTTCTTTCTCACCATTCAAGGTTGTCTATCTTGAAACTTTGAAGTAATAGAGAATAGAATCTGTTTCTGAGAAAAGCAAGTGCTCTCTCCCCTTCCATCCCCTCTTACCCTCCATGCATACAGATGTAACTTAATAAGCAGCTCCTCTCAATTGGGCCTAGAGAAACCTTCAAGGACTCTTGTGAACTAAAGGAGAAATTCAGACAGCCCAGATTTGGATAATGGTGTCTTTTAAAATTAAGGATCTGCCCCAAGATTTCTAAAAATCTTTCAAAAGTAATAAGCAGGTCAATGAGAATTATTTGTTTCAACTTGATGAAGATTTTTGATCTCTAAAATTGTCTCAAGATCTCCTCTTATTGTCATCAGTAGGCAGCGACATGCATATAACCATCTATAGAGAAGCAGAAATCTTTTCAAACTACTCAGGAGTTTAGCACAGGCAAGGTATTCATGAGTATCTTTGTAATACTTACCATATTGCTATTTGGCTTCTCTTTCCAAAGAGCTTAGAATCCACCATCCTCTCATTCATCCTTCTCATTCATGAAAGCTCTGCTGTTCAAGTGGTCAACAAGGGCAGGGAGGTGAGCAATGCACAAACCAGTGGGAAGGGGAGTGGTAGACAGAACTCTAAGATGACCCCCAATGACTCACACCCTTGTATAAATCCCACTTCTGAGTGCACATGGAATTTGTCATTTGCTTCTAATCGACAGAATATGGCAAAGGTGACCATATATCACTTCCATGATTATATTATGCTATATGACAAAGGTAAAGATCAGCTGACTTAAAGTTAATAAAAGGAGATTCATCTGGACTTTGCCTAACCTAACCAAGTGAGTCTTTTAAAAAAGGGTCTAGATTAGGCAACCCAAGTGAGAGAGATTCTCTTTCTGGCTTGGAAGAAATAAGCTGTCATGTTATTAACTTAAGCTACCATGAGTTGTGAGAGGACTTGCAAGAGACCCATGTACCAAGGAACTGAGGGCAGCCTCTAGGAGCTGAGAATGCTCCTTGACCAACAACTAGCAAGAAAACAGGAACATCAACTATACAAATACAAGGAAATGAATATAGATGCAAATAAACCAAATTAGCTTAGAAGCACGTTCTTCCCCAGTCAAGTCTCCAGATAAGAATGCAACCTGGTTTACAACTTAATTTTCGTCCTGTGAAACCTTGAGCAGAGAATCCAGATAAGTCATGACCAGGCTATTGATCTGTAAGAACCATGGGATAATAAACAGGCATTGTTTGAAGCTGCTGAAGTTTCTGTTAACTTGTTACACAGCAGCTGAAAACTACAAGAGAAATGACAAACAGCTAAGATCCCACATTTTGCTTCTCCCATCCACTGTGAGGTTTGGATATAGCTCTTCCCTTAAGAATCAGCAGTCTATGGGATACCAGAGAATGTGATTCTGCCTCAAAACATGGATGGATGGGGTGCCTGGGTGGCTCAGTGGGTTAAAGCCTCTGCCTTCGGCTCAAGTAATGATCCCAGGGTCCTGGGATCGAGCCCCGCATCGGGCTCTCTGCTCAGCAGGGAGCCTGCTTACTGTCCCCCCTCCCCCCCCACCTCTGCCTGCCTCTGCCTACTTATGATCTCTGTCTGTCAAATAAATAAACAAAATCTTTTAAAAAAAATGCATGGATGGATGAATGGTTAAATAGATACACACAGAGAGATACACATAACAAGTACTTACTGTATGCCAGAATCTCTCATGAACGCTTTAAATATTTTATTTAAATATTTAACTTTAGCTGAAGGATTAGAGTTAAAATGGTGTAGGTACTTTTAATGCCAGAAATTGACTCAACCTGGTGGACTAAAAGAAAGAAAGAAAAAAAAAAACCAACAAAGCAAGGAAAAAGATACATGGATTCAACCCTCACAAGGTCACAGGTCAAGATGTATGTCCCAGTCTCTATAACTCTCCAAGAAGGATACAAATGTTATAAAAAGCAGGGAGGACAAGCTAGATGGTATAATCAATCTATTCAGATGAATTTAATGGCAGTTTAATCAAGAGTTCATCAAATCATGATGTAAGTAATATTAATATTTTTTCCAGTTGCTGCCTTTGAGCTGACAGTGGGCAAGTCTGTATTTACACGTGGGTATGAAATACACATAGAGGAATGAGAATGTTTTAAAACTCTCAATCACAACCTATTAAAGGGTCATGAGTCAACAATCAGAAAAGTGTGAAAGCTGCTTCTGTTACGGAGCCATTTGTTGTATGAGCTGTGAATTTCAGTATTTTAAAGGAAATGGCTGGTTTGTTTTTTTTTAAGAGTGATAGATGTAACTTACTCAAAACAAACCAGATGCAGTACAGTAGTAAGGATAATACTAACTGCTAAACAGCTGACCTCCAAATCTCAGTGGCTAATACGTTATTTCTCACTCACTTAAGATTTAATTGGCAGGGCAATGGATAGGGGTTATACTCCACACAATCCTTCAGAGACCCAGAGGGGCAAGTCCCTACCATCTTGGACCCGTGGTTTCTGGAGGCTGCTCTGAACATCATGAACATGGGGTAAGAATAAGGGTGAGTATCCCGTAAACAAAGTACCTAACTTCAACCCTCATTCCATTGGCCCGAATTCAGGCAATGAACCTTCCTAACTTCAGAGGAGACTAGGATAAACACTTAAACTCATTCTACCACCATCCTCTGATCTCTTGCAAGTGATCCCCTTTGGAGGACCCCAAGCACAACCTAGAGGGCAAGTATCCATAAGATTATGTCTATAAAAGTCATTTTCCCATGACACAGGCCACATTAGAGAATGGCAGTAAGTGAATTTAGAGGGACCACTGAAAGATATCTAGCACAAGATATTAAATGAATACAAAGACTAGTAAAAGTCAATCCTATGAGTGAAAACACCTAACGTCCATGGTTTTCACTAAATCAGCCAGTAATTGGAGATGCTGTTGAAGAAAAATTACGTCATTGGTAGACATTGACTCTGAGTTGGGATTTTGAATGTGGAAAGCATGAGAGACTAGAAGACAGAAAAAAATGATTTCTAGTCCTACTCTACCTCATACTAGCTCCAAGATCTCAGACAAGTCACTCAATTTGACCATGGTCTAGTATCTGTAAAAATTTATAATAATCATAGCTTTACCAGCCCTAATCATAGACTTGATCTGAGAAGATCCAATGAGATCACATACTTGAAAGCACTTTAAATTAGAAACACAGGTCACAAATAATACTGGTTTTTGGTATGTGGTAGTTGTTGTCATTACTCAAATTATGGTTCTGGTTTGTGAGAAATGAGTGATCCTGATTAAACTGTCACTTTCCCAGTGACTTTTAAACTGAATATGAACCAGAAACATCAGTCACCTTCAATGTAAAATTCACCTCTCCCATGAATCTTTTGAAAGACTTCCCATTTGGGTAGTCTGGATGGAACATTCCCTTTTGCCCTGGCACTGTCATTTAAGCCTACAGATCTCCTTAAACCAAAGAAACCCACAGACTAAAGAAAGATATCCATAACAGGGACCTTACTCTCAGGTTTACCAGGAGATCTGGGGGTTGGGAAATAAAACCTCAAAACCTACCCCCTTCCTTCCCAGTCTATAGAAGAAGACTGGAAATGAGAAAGGAGTATAGAAAAGTCAAGTCTGTGGGGAGTTCAGTGTTCATGGTGAGGTGGTTCTCTTCTCTCCCTCAAGGTTGTCTCTCTCCACCCCTATTCCAAAGGGAACTGAGGCAGTGCCTGAGAATCAGTGGAACACCAGGGATGCCTACAGAAAGTAAAGACTGTACTCTGTTCCATGGTTGTGCTTCTAATTCCACTGAATATTTGCTAATCTGCCTCATCCCTGACTAAGGTAGGAGTGTGATGGGGTAAGTCCAAGGAGAGAACAAGAATTGGAAAGAGAAGACAGGACAGACAGAGAAGGGAGTATAGCAGTGGAGTAGCCTCCATTGCCACCATTTGATGTATGATCTCTATGTCTAATGCATCTTGACTGTCTCCAAGGCAGAGAGAATGGCCTGTTAAACCACTGAAATCTCAATTTTATATTTTCACTCAAATCAACATTAGGAAATTTCACCTCTCTATAAATCCATTAGAGAAAAATTGGTGACAGTGTGTAAACTGAGCCTATGCCCATTTTATTTCAGTCATCAGGGCTCCTTTCTCCCTATATGAAATATTTACTGTTGGTAGGAAGTAAAAATGGTCTTTAAAGGAAAAATTCTAACTTCATTGGAGAAACATTTTGTAATAGGAGCAAAAAATTATGATCTCGTCACAAAAGCCTCACTGGCTTCCTCTGTCATTTAGGTTCATCTCTCACTATCAGAAATATTAGCGGACACTTAAAAATAAATTTAGATTTAACCCCTTTTTAAATTCTGCTTATTAAATTTGGGGGCACTTTTTTTCACACTGACTGGTTTTTTTTTTTTTTAGATTTTTATTTTATTTATTTGACAGACAGAGATCACAAGTAGGCAGAGAGGCAGGCAGAGAGAGAGGGGGGGGAAGCAGGCTCCCCGCTGAGCAGAGAGCCCGATGTGGGGCTCAATCCCAGGACCCTGGGATCATGACCTGAGCCTAAGGCAGAGGCTTTAACCCACTGAGCCATGCAGGTGCCCCCACACTGACCGTTGTAAAGCTGAATTACATTTAAAAATCTTTCTCTTGAAAAAAAAAAAAATATCTAGCTTAAAAACTGCTAGAATTAATAAGAGAATTCTATAGGGTGGTCGAATATAACTATGTAAAATCAATAGCTTTGTTTATAACTAGCAATAAATCCCTAGAAAAGAAAATATAGAAAAATATTCTATTCATAGCAATGATAAAAATTTTAAATAACTAAAGAATAAGTTATAAAGAATGGCTCAGGACCAACAACTATAAAGCTACAAAGTCTCACTGAAGGACATAAACAAGGATCTGTGCAACTGGAAAGACAATGTTTTTAGATGCAAGGACTTAACATCACAAAAATATGACCTCTACCAAAATTAACAGATAATTTAAATCAAATTAAAAGCTTAATCGCAGGGGCGCCTGGGTGGCTCAGTGGGTTAAAGCCTCTGCCTTCGGCTCAGGTCATGATCCCGGGTTCCTGGGATCAAGCCCCGCATCGGGCTCTCTGCTCAGCGGGGAGCCTGCTTCCTCCTCTCTCTCTCTCTTTCTGCCTCTCTGCCTACCTGTGATCTCTGTCTGTCAAATAAATAAATACAATCTTTAAAAAAAAAAAAAAAAGCTTAACAGCATGATAGTATGCAGAGTACCAGGGACCTGGTCTCAGAAAAACTGGTGAAAAAAAATTGCTTTTTAAAAAAATTTAATTCTCTAAAAATGGGCCTAAGGACATATAGCAAATGAAGAAACATCTATTCAAGAAAATCTGGAACCAAGACTGCAACCTCCCTTCACCCTCCAAAGTTCAGCAAAACAGAAACAGACTGGTACGGCAAAGAATACAGAGCTCCCCTTCCCCTGAGGTCCGAGTCATAGGGATATCTTCCCCAGAGGTGCAGGTTGTCAACATTTCTCAGCCTTTTGTCCAGCTTCCTGCTGTCCAGGCTAAGTTCTGGGAGAATGCAAACAAGAGGTGGGAGTTCTTCTCTTCTTCCTACCATCCCCACTGGTGGGGTGAATTATATGGTAGATAAATTATATCTCATTAAAGATGTTTGTAAAAACAAAATAAGTGGAAGAATATATGCCCAAGAATAACCAAGAAAAGTATGAAAAGGAAGTATATGACTCCCCAGATACCAGAACTTAATATAAGGCTACTATAATTAAGTCAACATGATATGGGTGCAGGGATAAACAGATCTGAACTGAGATCAAGAAATGAATCCCTATGGATTGGAAGATTTAATATAAGGCAATGTATTTCAACTCAGTGGGCATAAATGAATTATTTTGTCAATAGTGCTGGTATGACTGGCTAGATATCTGGAAGGAAAAATACACTGGTCTTATATATTACTCCACAGATATACAAAAACAAATTTCAAATATACTGAAGACTTAAATGAAAAAAAAATTGCAATAATATCCAGGAGACCCCATGTACAACTTATGGCTAGAGAGGTCTTAACCAACACTGAAAGCCCCAGTGCCGTATAAGAGAAATAGATGTATATTCTGTATGGCAAAAATACTATAGACTTAAAAGACAAAAGTTGCAGAAAAGCAAATCTAAATGGTTAACAAATGTAATAAAATTCTCACATTCAACAGTAGTCAGGAAAATTCAATTAAGGTAACAACGGAGCACCAGTTACACCTCTCAGAACAGAAAAACTTTAATAGAGGGGTAACCTATCATACTTAAGGTGAACTAAGAAAATAATATGTTCTTACTTTGCTGGTGAAAATGTTATTATGGCCCTTAGAGCAGTCTGGCAAAATCTACTGAAACTAAATAGACATATATCCATTTGGCTGAGTAATTCCATCCCTTAGAACCTATGAAATGCACAAAAACAAATGGAATATGAGGCTGACTGTTGTAGTTTTCCCATCAGTTGTAGAACTTCTATCAGTAAGTATTAAATAATTTATGGTATGTGGACATCGTGAATTAAACATGTACCAGATAACTTACAGGGATTTCTAAAAAGTATTCTGAGAGAAGCAGGACACAGAAGATTGGATATTATAAATTCCTAGTTTCGTTTTTAAGCCACTAAAACTACATAGGAATAAATACATATATTGCTCTCTGTGTACATATACATTTTTATTTAATTGTAAAAGCACAGAGAAAAAAAAATATGGGAGATTATAAGCCAGGTTATCGTTGTGGGTCACAGCCCAAGGACTGGTGACGGGAAAAGAGGGGATGAGTGAAAAAGGAAAAGAAATCATGAAAAGGAACATGGCAACAAAAATATGTGTGTAATAGCCTCACTTTTTTATACATATTTTAAACTGTATTTATGCATATAGATGTAACTTTGAAAATAATGTATTTGACAAATGCTGTAGAAATGCTAATTCTATTATGGCATAGCTCAATGGCCAGAAAGGAAAACAAACTCTCTATGGTTGTATGTTCAATGGAAGAATCTGATTCTATCCTCCCAAATCAGCTGTCTTTTGTCAGTGGCATGGAAACCTGACCTCTCGAGTGTTCCTACCTTGACATCTGAAATTACACACAGCAGTAATAGTTGTCTTAGTTCATTGCTATCTCTTCACTAAACCCAACCCTTCACCCTCTCCTGCCTTCTCCAGTAGCTATTATTATAGCTACTTGCTTCTGTGTATTTAGTCCCTTCCTCAAATCTCTTTGCCCCAAGCTTCTCCTCTACCTGACAACTCCTTTCACATTCAGATTTCACAAGAGTAAAGTAAACTGCTTTCATCATCTGCTGATGACTTTCAAATCTGGATTTCCAGCCCAGATTCTTCTTCCTAACCCCAGCCTCCTATTTCCAACAACTCCACCAAGTTTATCTCAAGGTATTTCAGGCTCGTTATGTCTTTATTAGTCTACCAGGACTGCCATAACAGAATACCAAAGACCAGGTGGCTTTAACAATAAAAATTTATTTTCTCAAATTTCTGGAGGCTGAAAGATCAAGATCATCAGCAAGTTTGGTTTCTCCTCAGGCCTCTCTCCTTGATTTGCCCTCACACGGCCTTTCCACTGTACATTCACATCCTTATTATCTCTTCCTCCGCTAGGGACTCCATTCACACTGGATTAGGGTCCCACTCTAATGGTTTCATTTTAACTTAATCACTTCTTTAAAAAGTCCTGTTTCCACAAATAGTCACATTCTGACATTATGGGGATTATGATTTCAACATATGAATTTGGGGGGCACAATTCAGCCCACAATTCAGCCCATCATGATGTCCAAAACAGACCTCATTCCCATTGCAAACAGCAAACACGCTTTTCCTCTTCTACTGACCTGCCACAGAAAAGGTGTCAACCCAGATCCAGAGCTAGAAACCCCAGAGATATCTTCTGAAGTTATCTGATAGAAGTTGTTTTCTGTCCCTGTGCCTAATGCCCAATCCACTTCTTCCCCAAATGTATCCTCCATGCTTCCATCATCACTGGCATGGCCAGAGGTACCCATCATCCTCTTAGATCATTGCAACAACTCCAAACCCTCTTTTCTGGCAACCAGCCTGCCTACATTCAAACTAGCCTCTACTATTCTACTAGAACAATCTAGCTTCCTTTTAAAATGAAACCTAATTATGCCACACCCTGTTTAGAAACTTCCACTCTCTATTGTCCATGGGAAGAAATCCAGTTCCTTTGCTTGGCATAAAGGTTTGCCCACTATATGTCCTCAACCTAGAGCTTCATCTTATTTCCCAGCATGTCATCGACTTGTAGCTTGTGTTCCAACAATACTCAATGTAGTTGCCATAAATATATCGTGTCCTTTCTTCCCTGTCCCTAAAATGCAATTCCTTCTCTTTTCCGGCAGGTAAGGTTCTAGTTACTCTTTGTGGCCCAGTCTTTCTGTATTCACAGTTAGTCAAACCCTCTTCTATCTTCCCAGGCTGTCTTATCTATTTCATACACATTTATTCAATTATTGTAGTGTTTCTTTTTACATTTCCTTCTTCCCCACCAGCCTGTATGTGTCTCAAAGATGGAGACTCTACTTACTTGGCACTCATTAAATGTTTGTCCCATGAGTGATTCACTGGACCTGTGTCCTAAGCTCCTCAAACTCCACATATCCAAAGTGAAACTCATAGTCACCCCTTTCATGTCGCTCTTCTTTCTAGCATCCATGTTCCTACCACCGATCTCACCATTTCTCTTGGCTACATAGTGCTCATATCTTGGACTCTTCTTGGACAGCATCTCTGCCTTTATTACCAAAATAAAATCAGTTACCAAAGTGTAGGAGTTTGTTCCTCAAAAAGTCTTTCTGTTCCCACCAGAAATCAAGTCCATACCACCCTCGGACTATATTTCTTCCCTGTCTTAGGTGACATGCTTTCAGCTTCTCTCAATGCATACCCACTGAATGCTGCTTCTGGAAAGGTTTCCTTAAACACTACCTTTAAAGTGTTATTGTGGTGAATCCTTACTGCCTAAACAGTTTATTTCCAACTCCTCACTCTGGTACTCAGAGAAATAGAACTGCTGATCTGCCCTCACTTCCTGCAGCTCCCCATCACAGACTCTTGATACATCATCACATTCCCTTGCTAAGGTCTTCCTCACTTTCCATGCCCTACCCTTTCTTTAATACCCTGCTCATTCATTCATTCCTTATTTACTGGGAACCCTCTCTATGCTAGCCACTGTGGTAGGCTCTGATGATGAAATAGAAAGAAGCAAGATTCATAACCAGTTGTGCTCAAATTTTACTCAGCTTAAAAAATAGCTAAAGCACCACGTTAAAATGAAGATTCCTATACCAAACCCCTCTGCCCCAAAATTCATATCTGTAGATATAAGAGTGGGGCCAAAAGGTTCATGTTTACCAAATACCTAGAACTCTAAGTAAGACAGTGGTATAAACTGACAGTTCCAATATACATAATAGCCATGCATGACGTAAACCCTAGTTATCATGGGACCACACTCTACTCATATTAACTAGGCAAAGAAGATGGGTGTGAAGAGATTGAAGGGGAGAAATTTACATGAAGAGGAAACAACCTGTGCAAAGCAAAGTTGAAAAGTCTGAAACCAATTAGAGTGCAGAAAAGAGCTCAAAAAGTTGGATCAAAGAGTCCAAGGGGAAGGAGGGGAGATGATCAACAAGGTTGACCATCCAGGGCAAACCTGTCCCGAAGACAATGGGTCTTCATTAGGGGAGTGATAGGATTCTTGGCCCTGCATGAGCTCCCTCTTTTCCTTTCCAACAGTTCCTTCCCCAACCCTCATTAGTTTTCTCATGTGCAAATGCTTATTAGTACTCAGCTGAACACTCAAGGGGGACTCTCTGCAGATCTCTAGAATTCTCCTTCTGTGCAGCTTTCTTTTGACACTCTGCCCTGAGAACTTTGTGTGTGTGTGTGTATATTCTTTTTTTTCTCTTTTTAATTTAAACTTTATTTTATTTTTTCCAGTGTTCCAAGATTCACTGTTTATGTATCACACCCAATGCCCCCTCTTCCATGCCCTGAGAACTTTAGTTATTTTCCTGGTCTCCATCCCCAGCCACATTTCCTCAATTCAGAGAATCCCACCAGGTTCCACTTGGGTTCCCCCTCCCTGTACCATGACTTCACATCTCTCTCAAGGCAAGAAGGTAGAGCAGTCAAGGCTCATCTCATTGATTACTGTTTCTTAGAGATCACTGGCCTTCTTGGCCCAATTCCCACTGTTTTGAAACATATGTTTTCATATATTATGTCTGTTTTGTTTTGGGGGGGTTGCTTTAGCAAGAGGATAAATCTGATTCCTGTTATAACATCTTGACTGGAAATGGTAGTTCAACTCCATATTTCTAAATAAAAGGCTTATCCTAATATTTCTCAATTTATACATTATAGGCATTATTGACTATTTTCTTAACTAATCATAGAGATCTTTCTCCTAGAGTCTTCTCAAGACAGCACTCTTGTGCTCTTAGTTCTAACCAACATATTAGGGTTAGCAAACAAGTTTAAACATTTTGGACATCCTAGGACTAGGTGTTATAGTGCTTTCCAGGTCTAAAATTCTATGTGATTCTGGTTAGAAGATTAAATGAGAATCAGAAGTTATTAAAGCCAATTGGAAACAGTTTATAGTAAAAACTTGCTAAGTGTTAAAGTTATAACTGTGATTAAATAAAGTTTTGAAAAAGATCCATAAAGTCATTCACTTTTATCATCTAATATTAAGAGTAGTAGGAGTCATATACTGAGTTGAGAAGTGTTAGAGGAAATACAGAAGAAAAGAGATGCTGTTTGTATAGTTTCTCACTTTCCACTCAACAACAGTGTAGAGGAAGAATTACAAAATGAGGACTCTATCTCTAGGGTCTTAACTTCATCCATACAAAATACCAAAGATTTGCCACCTGAGGGAGTGCATGGACTGAAATCCACAGAAGAAATCCTATGGCTGATTTCAAATATAAGGATTAATAATGATTGTCACAGATTTTACTAATCATGTACATGTTCAGATAGAATATTCATTTAATTCTTTGAAAAGGGGAGAGGAGGGGGCACCTGGGTGGCTCAGTTGGTTAAGCTTCTGCCTTCAGCTCAGGTCCTGATCCCAGGGTTCTGGGATTGAGGCCTGCTTTGGGGCTCTGTGCTCAGCGGAAAGTCTGCTTCTCCCTTCCCCTCTGCCATTCTCCACCCAAACGCATGCTCTCTCTATTTCTCCAACTCTTTCTCTCAAATAAATAAAATCTTTAAAAAAAAAAAAAAGGAAAAGGGAGAAAAGCAAATCTTCAAAGAATAACTGATTGTAGGTAAGCATCACTTAAAAGCTCTCATTTTATTTGATAAAACAATTTGCCTATATATGAGAAGAAGAAAAAAAAAAAAAACCTTGGAGAGTACAAATTAGGTAGAAATCTTCCATATAGATAAAACTAGGAAAACTAGACAAACAGTAACAACAAGCACAGCGGATCACATACCATGCAAGAAAAGGAAACTTTCCCAACAACTGTTGCACTGTTAAGAGGAAAATGCTGTTCCACACACTCCCTTCCTCTCTGGCCCAACCTGTTAACACCATGGGCACCGTGGAGCCTCACTCTGTGGAGGGAGGAGGTAACTTTCCCCCTGGAACACCCCTCCCCCGACAGGCCTGACACAACTGGTGGTGCTGGAGGAGGAAGGAATGATGGGAAGGAACTATGGAGAGGAGATTCTTGAACATCCTCTCGATTCTCTCTCCTTTTGGAGGAAAGCTGGACATGTCTCCTTGCGGAGTTTACTTGCCGTTATATAACCAAATGGGATCAGGACTCTTGTAGTTGCCTCTTTGAGGCTAACTCCAGGCAGAACTTTAAAAGAAGGGCTGGGAAGAGTCTGTTTCCCAGTCAAGCCCTCAGGGGATTTACTTGTGACAGAGGTGTGAGGCAGAAGCTCTCTTCAGGAGTGAGGAGTGTACATTTGGCCAGAACATCCCCAAAGCCGAGCCCCCATCTCTGTAGCAGGTAGGTGAATCAAAAGGATTCAACTTTCCCTCCCCCAATACCCCACTACAGCCGGAACTGAGAAGCAGAAAGGAGAAAGAGAAATTCTTTGTACACTTTTCATGAAGTCCCAATTCATTTGTATGCCTTGTTAGGGATTAAGATGATTCCTGCTCATGCCTGCTGACGTACATCCAAGATTATCCTGCTAAATCTCCAGAAATGCCAACTGGGAAACAAATGACAATTGTTCTCTTAAAAGACCTTTGTTTGACTGCATGGCTGTGATGGCCTGTTGGGCTCATTCGAGTGCCAGGCTGGACACAACACTGCAAACAGGAAGAAAGCAAACCTCTGCAGCACCACGCAAGGGCCACCGTGGCTCCAGCTCCACAAGCCCAATGGCTGGCCTGTTAGATAACTACTGAAGCAGGAAGCCAGAGCCAAGTGCAGAGTGGGCCAGCACCCAAGGGCAGAGCCCAAGCCATGCCAGGCCTCAGCACACAAATGGGCAGAAGCTTCAGCCCTTGAGGCCAGTCACGCCCAAGGTGGAATCATGGCTGCTGAGAAAATCCCAAGTCTTGGCTCAGAGAACAGGAGGCAGCATGGCAGGGAGGCCTTGAAGAGGCCCCTCAGATGGTGCCTACACTTCTGCACAGCAGAAGGCCAAGGTCTGGCTGGCTAGCAACCACTGGCCATCTAAGCTCCCTCTTCCATCCCATATATCCTTTCCTCTTCAAGGTCGTCCTCAGGGCTCACTTCCCTGTTTCCACTGAGTAAAAATTCTCAGGACTTCCTGGGGAGACAAGGACAGGGAGAAAAGGAGAGATGGACCACAGTGCTATTTCCCTTATGTCTAGCACATCACTTGCCTTGGGCCCCTGACCCTTGTCACAGTACCCCCCTCAGCCCTGGAATGGGATCCTGGACTCCCCTCCGAGCAGCCATGTGAGACCCAATCCTCCTCCCCAGTATGAGGGATGCTCAGAGATTGGCCCTTCTGTCTTCCCATTTTCTCATTATCCTGATCAATGTGGGAAGCCCTAGCTTCATTGACAGCATTATCCCAGGAGCCAAGGAGAGGGTCTTCAGTTTGAGGAAACTCTTACAGATCTATCCATTTGCTTTTCTAGTGTAAAGACTTAGCCATTAGAGAACAAATTAAAACATTTATTTAAAGAGATGTATTTTCACTGGCATTTGGGATCTCAATTTCTGTGCTGCCAGGTTTGTTTTTAAACTTCTTATTTTCTAAGGGCATAGCTAAGATAAAAAGGCAAGAAGAAAACTTATTCTTTATTTTAACTACTGTATGTCCATTAAATCTGCTTCAAATCATGTTTTCGTTATTGTACAAAGCCAATTGACAGGAATGTGCTGGGCATAAGAGCCAAAAGAAGCATAAAGATTTATCTTAAACATACAGCTTTTCTCTCAGAACTGGTCTTAGGACCCAGGGAGGGACAATGTCATGGGCCCACAGCAGTCCTAGGTTGGCACAAGAGAAAAAGCCAGGACATAGCAATGCAGTGAAGGTTTTTGCAAAATTTATCCTCCTAGATCCCCAGGTTCTAAAGGAACTTGTTTCCCAAATGCCCTCAAGGATCCAGCTAGCATTAGCCTGACAAAGTTCAGCCACAGGGGATAGGATCCTTGATGAAGGTCCAGAATGGTAAGATGGAGGTTTGGACCTCCAGAGTCAGGCTGCTGCATTCAACTCCCTCCCACTGCAAGTTCAGGAAAGTTACTGAACCCCTCGAAGCTTCCACTTCCCTGTGCATAAATTGGAGAGGATAACAGCTATCACTGATCCCATACTCTGTGCCAGGCTCTGTTCTGAACTTCCCCTATTTCAACGCATTCATCTTTATTAACAATCTTAAGTCTTTCATCCATATTAACCTATTTGCTCTTCACAACAGCCGTAGGAGGTAGGTTCTATGATTATCTCCATTTTACAGCTGAGGAAACTGAGGCTCAGAGAGATTAAGTACCTCATTGAAAGATGGCCTTGCATTTAGTAATTACTCAACAAACGTTAGCTATTGTTATAAGCATTAAGGATTTCACCACCTTGAGCAGGTCAGGAGGAGATGCTGAGTAGATAAAGCAAGATCATATACTATTTTGTCTCCTCTTAGCTTCACTCTTTAGTTCCCAGTTCTCACATAAATTTGCTGTAAACCACCTACCTTCTTTACTAAGTCTCTCTCCTACTTTTCCAGTGCACGCATGCGTGCACGCATGCACACGCACACATAAACTTTCTCATATACGTGCACTCAAGCTCAACATACCTGCCCATATCCTGCCAGGCCACAGAGACATTCTGGCAACCCTAACCTAGCCCGGATTTAGGGCTACTGTGATTCACTAGAAACTGTAGGTGGCCTTCTTAGCTTGATTCCTCTGTGGCCTGGCTGGACTTGATCAGCCAACTCAAGAGTTACCTTGACTTTAGAGGGTTTAGAAATACTCTCTGGGCTTTTCCTTACCCAGTGGATCTGCAGCAATAGTAAGACTTCAAACTACAGGCATCATCCAAGTGTTAATGCCCTAGGCAGCAACTGGGTGCGCTCCACCACTCTTCCTGACCAGCCCATGACCAGCTCCTCTCCTGGGGCTGCTAGAGTGGGCTCCTGGCAGACTGGAGTATTCTCGGTCAAAGGAACGAAGACCGGCTCAGAACAGAACATCATACACAGATGTGTTTTAATGAGTGCAGGAGTCCTTAGCAGATACCTGGTTAAGACCCATCATCGTAAAAGTGACATCTTGGGGCTCACAGAGCTGGATGGGGCTTCCCAGAGGTCGCAAACCAAAAAGGGGCCTGGAGCTGAGATCTCTTTATTCACAGTTTTGTTTTCTTTCCACTATGCCTCACGTTAGCTTCACCTATTTCATCAAAATGTACATTTCACACTCTGCCTACTTAGTATTTCTCCACGTGGACTAGAGGAGCCTGGGAATGGGAGCCAAAGAAGGAAAAAGGGGAGAAGACGGGGCTGCAGTATTGTTAAAAAATGTTTGACCATGGGTCTTAAGGAAAAGGCATTTTGATTCCCGAACTAAAAAGAAGAATGTCAAATCTCTAAAATGTAGTCACATTCCCACAATTGTCTTTAATGAGAAAGTAGAGAAATCACTCAGATAGTGAATGAAGTCTTTCCAGAATGTTCTTCATGAGAGGGCACACAACTTCAGCCCTGAAAAATTAAATCTTTATTCCGTGCTTGTGCCTCCTCTAACTGAACTCTTCACAGATGGACTGCAGAGCCGTGCATGTGTCTGGACCTTCAAGGATGGGGAGCAGGGCTTTGCTTCCTGCACCATCTGGTTCACTGTTCCCAGCTCCAGCCTAGATTCCCACCACAGCCCAGTAATCAGAAGAAATCAGAAGAACACCTCAGGGAAAAGATTCTAGGACTCAGACTTAACTTCCTCCAAGGAGGATCAAACACTGAAGACTGTTCCTTTTCAAGTTTTATTAATCCTGGTTCATAATTTCCACCACATCATTAGTCATTTCCTATTTCTGAAGGGCTGGCAGCAGTCACCAAGGCATCAGGCAGTAAATGGCCATGTAACTGTGCCACCTGTGTGCCGTATTGACAGTTACCCACAACCGCATCTGGGTGAGAGGCTAATGTGCTTTTTCTAAAAGGCAAGCCATTTAGAAGTGCAGCCCAGTTTTTGATCTCTTGCTAAATACTTTTATCCACATCGTCTCCCCATCTGGGCCTGGAAGTCATCATGTGACCTGCGGTGCTTTGAAAAGAAGGCAGCAAGGCAAGAACAGCAGATCTGCCATAACCCCTGAGCAGCAGGAGTTCTTGAACCCCTCCCAAGAAAGGGGGCCAATCCCTGTCTCTAGTAAGGAGAACTCCAGGAGCTGAAGTGTAAAGAAAGAATGGAAAGTGACAAGAATTATGTCCACAAGAAACCTTCTTTACAAAGAGACAGATGAAATATAATTTATAAAGAACTTGAGAGCTGACTAGTAAGATGAATTCCATGGGGGTTATTCCACTCATAATGGCACAGAGGTAGACACACAGCCAAGTGACTTCTCAATATCCTGACTCCCTAAGGTAGAGAGAAGGTCTCTCCAATACAAAAGCCCTTGGGAAACTGAGCGACAGGCAGGCAGAGTGCAGGGGGAGCCTTACCTCTAATACAAACCTAGCAATTCAGGGAAACAGGCTTCATTCAGTTCTGGCTCCAAAGGGAGGGCTAACAATGGAAAAACGTACCCATCAGCTTGTTGGCCAAGTCCCTGGCTAGTGACTATCCAAACTGTCTGGAGAGCTAAGGTTAGTGCTCAGAAACTTCTGAGCCTGCATTTCCACCACTGGCCATGCCCACATGAAGGACTGGAAGGGAAATACAAATAAAGCTCATCTGAGGAGATTTTAATTTTTAAAAGGCTAAACCCTAATACCTGGCTCTTAAATAAGATTTCCATCTGGATAATCCCAAGCACTTTGTCAAAAGTTGGGTAATCACAACCCTGCTAAGCAAAAAGGGAAGTTCCCAAGCTTAATTGCATCTCTCATGAAGGACAGAAAACAAGACAGCAAGTTAAGGGGGATGTATAACTTTTTCCTCGTTACCATTCAAAATAGAGGAATGGTCTCTTCTTGGAGAACTACAGCCCTGAGCACCATTCTGAGTATTACAACTGAGCCAGGACAAGTGTTCATGTAGGCAACCCCACCACCACCTCACCACTGTGTCTGCCAATGGTTGTGCCAGGAGGTGGCAAATATGCAGTCCTCCGGAGTGTAGTATCACAACCATAGAACAGGCATGGAAAAGTCAGAGAAACGGAATCCTCTCTTCTTTTTTCCTTATACTTAACACCGGACCCTGCTGTTACAAGTCTCAAGGGACAAATAGCATCACAACCCATCCCATTATATTTTCAGGAGTGTGTTTTATACATCTGGCCTCTGGACATCTTGGATACTTTGCTGAAATGACTAATACTCAAATTGGGAATTTTTCTTTTTAACTACATACACACACATACATGCTTACATGCATACACATAACACATACATTTATTTTAAATCCTCAGATTCCATTCTGATTTTTCCCCTCTGGATTTTATGTTGTAATCAGTAGTCTACCTGTTAGCCACTTGATAAAGTATCAGAAAGGAGAAAATGCCATTTCTTACCTCTTGATTAATTCCAATTTCCCTCAACTTGAGTTTTATCCTCTTGTCTGGTTTTCCTACCAAAGGCTACTGAAAGTCTAAAACATTATTTGCCTGAGTGGCACCCCAGTTGTCAAGAGCAGACTTGTAATTCCCTTCTGTAACTGAATATTCATTAAATTCTCATCAGTCCCCTAACTTCCCTGTTCATATCTGCTCCAGCAAATCCGGTATTGAGGGTTAACCCTTCTGCTTCACTATTTAAAAGTAAATCTGGGAGATGGAGAAGAGAAGAGAGTTGGGGGAAATCGGAGGGGGAGACAAACCATGAGAGACTGTGGGACTCTGAGGAACTAACTGAGGGTTCTGGAGGGGAGAAGGGCGGGAGGTTGGGTGAGCCTGGTGGTGGGTATTAAGGAGGGCACGTATTGCGTAGAGCACTGGGTGTGGTGCATAAACAATGAACTCTGGAACACTGAAAATAAATTTTAAAAAATAAATAAAAATTTTTTTAAAAAAGTAAATATATAGGCCTATATATCTATATATAGAATATAGGCCCTTCTGAGGAGCTGCGCATCTTAGCTCTCCCCAAGAACCTAATCTGAATGAGGTTAGCACAACAAAAAGAACCATCTAGCAGATTCTGTTTCGAACCACATCTCCTCAAAGGCCTCTAAATCACTCTGAGGGAGTCGCTAGGGCCATGTGCTCCCCTCTTCCAAACCTCCTCCCAGGGCTCCCCCACCCCCACTGCCATTGCTGTGGTAGCTAAAACCAGGGTTGATTTTTATCTACGTGGCAACCTCGGGCTCCCACAGGTTCTAAACTGATCAGGTGGCCTTCAGAAATGCCCCCACCCCTTCTTAAAAAGGCTCAGCCAAGCTCTGTATGATCAAGAGAGAAAACAATCCCTTATCATGTCGGAAGTAATACTTGCGGTTATCTAAAGCAACGGTAATCATATCATACACTTTATCTGTGACTGCCTTTTTCCTTCCAAGGGTAGGAATAGAAACTTCTTCTCCTTCATAATGAGCACTATTGAAACTCCAGCAGGCAGACTCTGCTTTTGGCGACGGGCCATTCCCTAGCATAAGCATGTAATCATCTCAAATAATGTAACATGGCAGAGAACAGGTACAAGTACTTTCTGGAAATATTATCTGTAAAGGGCTGACTTGATAACAGGGATTGTTTGCGTTAGGGCCTTTTTGGCCTGTATGGTTAACAAGAACTTGCAGTTGTGGTGCCAGCCCGGTTCGTCTAATAGGACGTCATGGAGGGTTTCAGCGGATAGGGCCCAGGAATCAATACGGACCTTTTCCCTCATAAGTGCTGCTACTCCATGAGAGAAAAGCATTCTGCTATTTAATCCATCATGGTTCCTTTTGATAGATGCCGTAGCTGTCAGTGCACCACATCAAAACATGTGCTCTATCAGATTCACAGCACTAGGGAAGTCTTTGAAATAAAATTATCCAACAGAGTCATGTACTGAAGATGACAATCCAACCACAGTCTCTGTGACTCATCAGGGAGGCAAATACTACAGCACTGGGTGTACTCAACAGCCAAGGGCCCTACAGGTCAAGGCCTCTGAGGAGGGAACCACCCCTGTCTAGAAGAACACATTTTCGGGAGAGAAGTAAAATGTACTTTCCTTTTGAAAGAGGGAGAAATTTCCATTTGTGCTGGTCAGATGGGAACCCTGGAGCACAGTGCCACAGAGTTCAGCAAATATTGGCCCAAAAGAATGAAGGATATGGGGGCACCTGGGTGGCTCAGTGGGTTAAAGCCTCTGTCTTCGGCTCAGGTCATGATTCCAGGGCCCTGGGATCGAGCCCCACATCGGGGTCTCTGCTCAGCGGGGAGCCTGCTTCCCTCCCTCTTTGCCTGCCTCTCTGCCTACTTGTGATCTCTCTCTTTGTCAAATAAATAAATAAAATCTTTTAAAAAAGAATGAAGGATATGGATTTGGGTTTTCCTCATGCCCCTGGGAATGTGTCCCACTGCCCCTTGCCCTGTCCCACAGACTTACCTCTCACCACAGTTTTTGTCCCTGCTTCCCCCACTGACTATAGGATACTGATGCAGGATCCAAGAGGTAAAATCAGCTCCATTTATCCACACAGTGTTACTTCAGTGAATGAATTTGCTAAGGGTAAAATAAAGTATTTTAATGCCTAAGTCAGTTGTGAATTTGTTTTGTTTGGTCTAGTAAGTAGGCTCCATGCCCAACATAGGGCTTGAACTCATGACCCCGAGATCAAGAGTTGCATGTTCTACTGACTGAGCTAGCCAGGCACCCCAGTTGTAGTTTTATATCTCCTTTACTGGGCTACTGTCTTTGCCTTCCTGTAATGTAAATATATTACAAAAAGACATTATGTATAATGCAAAGATAATCCAAAGTACTTGCTTTGCTTTAGAAGGGAACTGTACAAATCAAATTTATACAAATATGAGTTAAGCTAAAGCATAAGACCCTGTAGTGAAATCTACAGAGTGTTTTTTGGAGTACTTCTGCTATATGCAGAAATTTTTCTATTGGATTTCTACTTAACTGAAATAGGGTTTATCTTATGTAAGTGTTAATTATTAAATTATGTGCAATTTTAGAGACCAGGCCACTGAAACATGTAAAGGGCAGTTATTGAAAGGTAATCTTAATCAGCTGTTGTTAACCTCCATTCAATAAATAAGAAGCAAAAAATTTAAAATACATTGAAAGATTAAATCAAAGGAAAACATCTTGCCAATGAAAAATGGTAAATAACTAAATTCCATAATAAATGTCCAAAATTTCTATTACCAGGAACCTCTAAGTTCACACCGCCTTGGATGGTTTAAAAATTGTGTTGAAGTCTTGAGGAATTATTTTGGATTGCTTGTTGTTGTCCCTTCCAACAACATGGGCCTTGAGTCAGCACATACACCTGCATGTGGCTACCCGTCAGGGAGTTCACAGTCAGAAGCAAACCCTAGGGAATGGACTTGATGGCATTAAGTGTCATGTTCATAGTAAACAAAATATACACACTTTTCTCCAAACAAAATATGGCTGCAACAAGCACTCAGATTAAGAGCCAGTATCACAGCCCGGTGAGAAAACAGATTACCAATAAGATTTCCAATCTATAGAGAAATACAAAAGGTAAAGGGCTCCTGAAAATAAAAGTTATCTGTTCCTAAACCCTGCTTCTTTGCTTGGAGCTATTTCTTAAGAAAGAAACTGCTTCCTTCCCTAACCATATAAAACAATCCCTGAAGTTATTAATAGTGTTCATGGCCCGGAGGCATCACTTGGTTCCCCCACCACAAGCCCAACCATGTGTTACTATATTAAAAAATGTGAAAAAGTAATTATGGGGTATGGGAGCCAGTGTCTGCAGACACAACCTGCCAAAGAGGAAGTGACAGGAAACTTATGCTCCTCGTTGCTGCTCAAGCACTGCCCAGGCTCCAGGCTCAGAAGAGAGCAATCTGTTCCAAGAAATAAGAGAAGAGCCTGCCCTGGTGAATCAGAAATATCCCTGTTTCTGAATATACAGTAAACTGGTTTCCATTCCCAGGTCCCCTTAGTTGGTCAGACTTTCCAGCCACGTGGTGAGACCACTCAGGGCATCCTCCCTGGGCAACTCAGCCAGCTGCCTGCCTCAGCTCCCATTGGACTGGGTAGATTGGGACATGCAAGGTTCTAGACTTGGGGGGAGTTGGGAGACCACTCAAATTGGCCCCTGGAATCCTGTCCTCCCACTCTCAGATCCTGATTTCTGCCACCTTGTCCTAAATCAACTTCACTGTTCCTCTCCCCACCTCCACCCCTGGTTCCTTGCCTTCATGTACAATGGGATGATCCATCTAATAATGACTTCTGAACTGGTGTCCACACATTGACAACTCCCTCAGCTGTCCCCTTGGAGGATGGGCTCTGTCACCACTAGAGCACCCATGTTTTCTAACCCTGGGGGCAGAGAAGAAAAGTCTTCCAAATATCTGCTCCAGAGAGCAGAAATTTATCAGGGAGAAAAGTCCACATTTCTGGTAGAAAGGCAGTTTTCCCAAGAGGTTTCAGCTTAGGAAACATTTATCGAGAGAAATTATATTTTCTCCCCAGGACCTCCATCTGCCTCTGGTCTAATCTACAAAAGGAATTCCCTTCTGATGTCTCAGGGAAAAAAAAGAGACAAGAGCCAACCTTCACAAGACAGCCTTGGAAATTTCCTGCTATCTCAACAAGGCTTCACTTGGAAGTAAGTAATTGTTGCTATATCTTTACTCAACTTGACCACCTAAATGCAGCACTTCCAAAGAAGCAAAAATTTATGCACAGAGTGTCTTCTAAAAATCGGTTTACAGAAATCTTTTTCAAATAAACTTTTAAAGATAAGAGAAGTCATAGATGACTGAGAATGCAGAAGATAATGGATGTCAGGAAAATGTCCTCACTGCCTCTTTAATATAACTAAATAAATCGCATTAATCATTAACATGTTTCCTAATGGGTAATAATTGTGAACATGAAATGTAGTTCTATATTACAAACACACCAGGCTTGAGATCCTAGTTCACATTCTGCAGTTTTAGGATATGAGTGATACTGATTTCTAAATTCCCTAAAAAACCTCCCTTCAAGTTTGTGTTTTGACTCTGGGCAATAGCATATATGTAGAATTTAAACAGGTATCAATTGATGCAGCCTGAAAGCAGACTTTGAAAATCAGAGAGAAATGTTCTCATAAGGCTAATCCACACAGCTTCCCACATTCAGAACTGGTTTATGGCTTTCTGAGATGCCCTGTGAACCTCCCTGAGAGCCGAAGACGAGCTCAAGTCATCTCATCATCCGTCTTTCCCCCTTGAATCTTTGCCTCCTAAATGTCAGTTTCTTCACCACTGTAGTGTCCACAGCGCCACCTGCCGATTATAGGAAGTATCTCGATGGTTCCCCACTTTTCCTTCAGGGATTTGCTTATTTCAAATCAGTTGATGATGACTAGAAAACATACCCCTAAGAAATAAGGAACATGCCCTAAAGAAATAATAAAAGAATCTATAAGGTGAGCAAGACACCAACTCATAGAAGCTTAACATGACTCAACATGTTCTCCTGAGGCAAAGGTGTGGCTCTTCTAAAGACATTTAAAAAGTTAAACCTGGTATTCGCAAATATGCTACATGCAGGTTGGCAACAGGGCTCTGTGTGAGAATATTTTTTAGAATATTAGACTAAAGACCTCAAAATTTTTCAAGATTCTATACTTTCTTGTACCCACCAGTCCTGGAATTCTACTTTCCTCCTTTCCTATAGATGAGTATCTTCTACTTTTAAAAGATAGGAAATTTGCCATCATATTTGGTTAGAAAGGAATAAAAGCTTTAACTCAATCCCTTGACTTTGATTTATAGTGGTTCTTTCTCCACCAAAAGTTATAGCACGCCCTCCCACCACCACCCACAATCTGGAATCTATGAGCCATCCACACAAATGATAGAGACAAAACTATCGATAGGCCCATGTGAATGCAATGCCCCTCCTCCCATACTCAACATTTCTGATGGTTCAACTATTTCTCACGTGTCAACAATCTTCCATTTGCATCTCAGAACTTAGCTGGGCAAAAGATAAGAGAGGATAATCTTTAGCACCCACAGCTAATGAATATGAATGGAGTGGTTCTTGCAAGCTTTACTGGGGGACAAAGTAACTTACAGGGAGAACATTTTTTGTTTCAAGGCTCCCAACAAGCATTAGCTAATCAAGTTTCCTAACAACCCTCTGGGGTCTAGACACAGCAGGTAGGCAAAACAAGACGCCCAAAGGTTACCATTTCAACACCATTCTGTGTCATTGATATCCTCAGATCACACTGGAAAGAAAGGTGCTGCAAGATGCTTCTCGCTGACTCTAAGTGCAAAGCAAGAAATATGCCCAAATCAGGAGGCCCTGAGAGCTTGGAAGAGTACGGAACCAACAATAATTTGGTAATGATCTTATCAGAGCAGACGATTTTAGAAATGTAAATCTCTACCTAAAGAAAATATAGCTGTAATATTTAGATTGCAACTGAGTAATAATTTCAAAGAAATTTCTGTATTTATTGGTTTATTTGAAGAGTTGGTTGGGTTTCTTTTTTTTTTTTTTTCTCCCCTACTCACTCCCAATTAAAGACTAAATATGGAAACTAGAGATAGAGGATAAATATCACAAATGTGACCTTCAGCCTTGAGCTCTGGCATAGTATTCCATTTTAATTTTGTTTGCATTCACTTTGCTCTTTTTAAAAGCATAAACTGGACCCTGACATTTTCCTTTCTCCTACCAAATTCAGGAACTATCACATTTTCTTTTTTTTCCTCCTAAGTCTATAAACTTCAAAATATTTTCTGCCAAGTTGGAAAAGCTCCAATCAGCCCTTCACCACTGCAATTAAAGTGATTTTCCATCCGAATATGACCCTGACAAGAGAGACATTATAAGAGCTCTACATAAGTCTATTTTAATAGAGAAGTTCCCTCACTGAGTGTATTTTTTTACTCATCACAGACATGTATACATCCTCACAAATATTCAGATTATTCTAGGAATTGTGAATCAAAATGACAGCAGCAGTCGCTATCTAAAAGGGAAGCTGAATTTAGGATCCTCCTTTGAAAGCAAGCAGTACCTAGAAAGAAGAAAAAAAAAAAAAGAAGGGGCTTTTTATTTCTTTTAAAGTTGATGTAACATAAAGCAAACTAAACCCATGGTAGAGCCAGACAAAGTCAAACAATATATCAGCTTCTAGGAGATGGTGCAGCAGGGAATGCTTTGTTACAAAGCATTATTCTTATGTCATCACGGCTTCCAGAAAATGCTCAAAGCTGCAACATTTGTTCACTTAGTATAGGATCAGCTTCTCAGCCGAGGAGGACCTTAGGAACAGTACACTTAGCACTCGCAGTTATTTGACCTATTTTACTAATGTGTTTGGGAAGGAGGTTAATTAACAGTGGATGGCTATATCCTTAAGCTTAATTTTTCCAACAGCCCTGCTCATAAAAGGAAAAATTGAGTATGTATTGAAGGAAGCAAGCAATTAAGTTGCACAAATACTGAGCTCATTGAACTGCAGCTGACTTCTATCATGTCAAAGAACAACTAAACACAGAAGCAATAAAAAGATTGTTGCCACGACCACCACTGAGAACCGACTGGCAATAAAGATGAATAACTTCCTACTTGAAGATTACTTGATTAAAGCTCTTTAGAAACCAAATGTTACACATAGGCATACATGGAGCAAAATATTTTAATGCGTGTTTGGCAGGTTCAGAAACATTTTATAGTCAATTTTAAATGAAGGTTTATACAACAACAGTAAACTCCACTTGAAACAGCCTTTCCAACTGCTGCTCTTGCAAGCGAGCTGCTGTGTTCCTGGAGAAATCTTCAACTGTACTGTGGGATAAAGTCCCATAGCTCACAGAGTAAAGGGAGGGCAATGGGGAGCGGCATTCCACAGGACTGGGTCCTCTGAAACCAAACCCAAGAGCAGAGCCAGAGAAGCCCATTCAGATGGCTGTGACCCTTGAAGGCAAGTAAACAGACTCCCTGTAGCAATAACCAGGAAATCTCTCTCTCCCCAGCAGCACTTTGCTCTCCTGCCCACCTCCCAGAGCTCAGAAAGGTCAAGTTTTAGCCCAAGCTGCCCTTCAAAAAAGTGTCCTCACATCCAGGAGTTCAATACAGGTTGGCATCAGAACTGGCTCCCAGGACTATCAGTGTCAGCGAGGTGGGACAGGCATGATTTGACAAGGAAAATGTGTCTCACAGAGGATTCAGCTCTCAACTTACAAGTGTCTATGGATGTGTCTGGAGAATATCAGCCTCTTTGAGGGCTAGACCCCAGCACTTACCTGCTGCCTTTAGGGGGGGATAATATGAAGAATTAGAAAAGATGGAAAGGATGAGAATTTTGCCATGAAAGCTGCTCATGAGCTAACATTTAATAGAAAAAAATAAGAAGAAGCTGTCCTTTGCATTGCTGCCCTCAAACCCACTATTGTGGAGAATTAAAGCCAGTCAGTCTATCACAAATAAACCAGTCCACCGCCTCATCTCAGTTCTGTCCCCACTGCTACTCCATCTCTCAAAGACTGAGGAGAGCTGGTGCTGGGCTTTTCTTCTGAGCATCCCCCCCCCACCCCTGCAACCCACCCAATGGGGATTTAAAGGATCCTTGATATCAGAGCCTTGGGATTCTGAGAGGGTCTCCCCCTTCCTCGGCTCCAGCCCTCCCTTTCCTCACTCAGAAACTTTGCAATGAGCTTCTATGGGTCTCCTCTTCTTTTTGTTCCACGGAGCACCCTTCAGCATGCTGGGTAAATGGTAAGTGTTTAATGCATGCTTTTGGGCTAGAAGCAGTAGGAAAGGTTGATATTATGTCCTTTTTGAAGATTTATTTTATCTTAGCTATTCTTGTTGAAATAATCAAGGGAATCAAAACTAGAGAAGCAAGTTTGTGCCACAATGTAAAAAAAAAGAAAGAAGAAGAAGAAAAAAAGAAAAGAAAAAAAAGCATAACATTCTCAATTTTCTTGGATGGGAAAACAGGACCTAAAATGGCCTGAAGAAGTTGTTAAGCACATAACCCACATGGTCCCTTAACTTCACAATCTGGTTAGACAGATCTACCCTTTACACACTATTTTCTAGAGATTTAGAGCTGAATTTGCTGCCAGAATTTTTATATATTTGATTTGGGGAATTCTAACTACAAACCAAATTCATGCTGCAAACTTCAGAAGAGCTTTATCAATTTAAAGTAGATGTTTGTAATTTTTGTAACACTCTTCCTCACCACCTTTAAAGAGGACTAGTCTATTGGATATGTGGCATGCAAATCTGATAAAGAAATAAGTTAGGAAAGAGTTTGGATATCTATATTAACTATATTTCAATTTCATTTGCAGGAAGAAAGTTCAGTGATATCCTCCTTTCCTTCCATCCCAGTGTCTCCACCTTAAAGCCTTGCATGGGCTTTGAACTCCAGGTACTCCACTAAGACTTTCTAACCCTGTGCACTAAATTTCTGGAGATGGAAGAACTATATGGCACCGGAAGGGGGATGGAGAAAGGAAGTAACTGTTCAGAGATGGGAACCGTCTGTTCTGTGGAAAGCCCTCCAGGCTTAGGTTCACTATCCAAACTCCAAAGTCCAAGACTTCAGACCCCCTGCGTGAAGAGAACAAGAAAAATGCCTAGGAAAGCCCACGGTTTCCTTCCCCATGGAGGAGAAGAAGCAGCAGAGGTAGCAGACGCCCATGTGCAGCCATCACTTCCTCAGGGGCTGGTGTCCATTTCCACCCACTGGGATGGAGTCTGGCAGCTTCATAACCGGCAGGAGACACATGATCCAAGAATCCAGTTTGGCTCCAATTCTAGCCTTGTAAAGGCCAGTTCTGTCTACCTCTGAGAATCCTTGTAAGCATTAGTAAGGATTTCAAATAGCCTCATCCTCAAGGGTATGGCCAAAGAAAGAGGAGTTAGGCCAAAGAGTCCATCTTGATTAAAGCTCAAGATACTCTTCAGAAATACCTTGAGATTAGGTAAAATAGAAATACATTCAGAAGTGAGAGAGTAAAAACACACATTTTCTTTTCCTTCTTAGAGGAGTCAGAGAGTGTCAAGACCCTAAATCAAAAGCAAAAGAGGGTAAAATTCTAAAACAGAATCTAGAGCAAATGGCCATAACAATCTTGTTCTTCAAGAAACAAAAGAAATGGTATATATAACCAAAGTGTATTTAAAACACCAATTTAAATACTATTGCCTTCTTCAACCTTCCTCTCTTGAATTTCCTTATTTCAGTTCTTGGTTTCTCCATTTACCAACAACCCTAAAGTAGAAGTTTCTGTCATATGTATCCCACCACATTCAATTCTAGACTTAGTAGGTCTCTTGGATTCTTCTCTTGCTTCTGCTTCTACTATCAACGTCCTATAATATGTCATCTATATCTGGGTTATTAGAATAGCCCCCAATGGGTCTCCCGTCACCATTTGCTTTCTCTACTCCAAGTTATTTGTCACATCCCTCACAGTTAACTTCTAAAGGTACAGTTATAACTGTGGTGCACCCTCTCAGTCAAAAAATTTTTACTAGTTTTCTGTTTTCTTTTAGAATAAAGTCCAAATATCTGAGCATAGCATTCAAGGCTGCTAATAAATAGAAAGCATTCTGTACTTCAACAGTGACCTGCCACTTCTCCTCACACACAGCTACTGCTCTACCCAGAATGGATTCATATCCTTTTCTGAATCTTGTCATGAGCTTTCGCACATCTAAAACATTGTGCTTTTCCTCTAGCTTATTTCTTCAAATTCTGCTTCTGCCCTAAAGACTAATTCAAATGCTACTTCCTCCAGGAAGCCCAACCCAATTCCAAGGCAAAAAAAATTGTTCCCTCCTCAGAGCACATATAACCCTTCGTTACACTATTTCTCCCAATCTGACTTGTATTCACTATTGTAGAATTTTCCATCTCTTCCTAAAGGATAGAGACAGCAGTTAATCCCTCTAAAGATGGTCTTGGGTGCCTAGCATTGGGCCTTAAATAAGGTAGGCATTTCATGAATGGTTCTTGTATTGAACTGACCAGTAGAGAAATGATTTTCACTAAAAGATGAACCATAGAGAAAAGACCAAACTAAGAATCACAATCAAGGAAGACTTGAAGGAAAGAAAGGAACCTCAGTAAATGCTACTCAGACTGAGGCCCATGAATGAGCCTTTCATAAAAGAATAGAAATGGCCTAATCCATTGCTTCTTAACATTTTTGTATTCACAAGTTCTTGTGAAGGGTTGACTATGGTTGAGAATTGCCCTGACCAAATGGGGAGACCATCTTTTTTTCAGCAGTAGAGACTTAAGTTTGCATTTAAAAGGATTCGATGAAGGCTCAACAGATAAGCATCACAATAAAATATTATGTATAAAAAATATATAAATATACAACATATATATACATACACATAAACATCTAAGATACTACTTCATTTAAACATCTCTACACAGAGAGATCTAATGACGTCTTAATAAAACAAATATTTAGTTCACATTTTTGCCATCATTCCAAAGAGGGGAAAAAAGCCAAGAACTGAAACTATCTCCTTAGCCTTATTGGCATTAAGTAATCAAATTCCCTGCTACTCAGAAATCCGAGACAGGCTCATTGCAGTTCTCATTCTTGCCTGGAATGAAAAAATGAACTCAAACTTCCAAAAGAAAACCATAATTTTCCAACATCTTCTCATACGAGTCTTGCCTCTCCCCTGAAACTTTTGAGTCAACTCTTCCTGAGATGAATCACGTTAAGAAATGAATCTCTTAATTGCACCATATAAGCTAAACAGTAAGCCATGACCTCATCACCCTGGATGTAATAAAAGGGCAGAGACACTCAGGCATTTCAACAACATCTTAATTCCTGCACTGTTCTGGTTTATTATAAAGCAGGCCTGTGTGCAGAAAGACATTTTTTAAAATGCTTTTATCTCCGGTTTGCATGTTAGCAGATCTCATGGTCTCGTATCTCCACTGATAGAGGTCTGAATGGTCCAAAAGCTAAGCAGGCAGGCCAATGAATTTACCTGAGAAAACAAGAAACCCAATCTTGAAACTGACACTTGGACTCAAGAAGAGCCAGGAGCAGAAGCACCTCAAACTCCGCAATTATTCCCCAGTCTCAAACTAAAAACAAAACCTGGAACTGAACTGTCAGAATGCCACAGCCAGAATGGACAAGAAGTAACAGGAGGCTGGAGAAGAAATGGGGAGAAACACAATACTACACTCCTTGGCTGGCTCATCACTTTCTGAGCCTTGATTTACCACGAAGTCCTTCTTCAGATGAGTACAGCATTATTCCTATTTTGCTAGAAGTAGCATCGGTAGGTCCCATCTGTGTATGGGGACCTCTACAGTGCATCCCATATAAGCACAAATGTCCATCTACTCTGTACCTGGTACCGATGAAAAATTCCTAAAAGGATGGTCCAGTGAGAAAAAGAAAGTATTGGGATAATTTGGCAAGAAAGTTCATCTTTGCATTTGGAAGAAAATGTATTTGTACCACATCTGTAAGTAACTCCAAATACAGATATTTCAACAGGAATTAACACTTGAGCCTGTCAAATCACAAAAATACATTTAACTTGTTTAGGAGGATAGAAATTGCCCCCAGCATAGAAAGGAAGTACTGAGAGGTACGGCACCAGCAGAATCAGCAGTATTCAACAATTCATAGGCTCCGCAACAGACCTGGAGTGACTATTCTTCCTCCGTATCATTTCCTAGCCACACAACGCATTGTTCCAAGTGTTTTTAGATGGTGCTCTCGATTGCAAAGAGCTGCGAGCTGGCTGTTTCACATTCCCCTGCTTATCGCCGCTGGGAGACTTGACCGATGGGCCTTCTGTTCTGAGTGTCCCTGTTACAACTGAGCCTTTACCTTTAGACTGGGCTCACAGGAGAGAGTGGCAAAGTTAAAAATCTGCCTGGAAGCACACAGCCCTGAGGTCATGGTGTCACTCATGCTGCAGCCCAGAGAGCGGAGAGATGGAGAACTTCAGTTTCACCGTCTGTAAAAAGGGAATAGTCACTTGAGTTCTGAGACTCAACACAGAGCAATCATTTACCAAAAAAACACATCTACCGACAGACAAAAAAAAAAATGCATCTACAGGCAGACATAAAAATTAGGCATATATTTTATGAGGACTGTCCAGGGAGAGTTGAGCAGATTGTTAGAAGATTTTGCCTCATCATCAAGATTAAATCCCTTTCTGTGACTGTCAGCATTAAGCTACAGAGTTTGTCATTGATGTGGCCTTGAAATTACTAAAATTAAGAAAGGTGCTTTGCTCTAATCAACTGTGACACAATGGCATTTCTGCAAAAAAAAGAGAAGGAGGGGGGAAGCCTATTGTAAAAATCTTTTTTCTAAGTACCCTGAAACATCTCCTCTCTGGGAAGAGCCTGACATCTTCAGACAGCACTGTCTCAATTCTAAAGAATTTAAGGAAGACAATACCCCAAGCTCCACATAGTTGTTAAAGTTATGGTATATATCGGGGCGTCTGGGTGGCTCAGTGGGTTAAGGCTCTGCCTTCGGCTCAGGTCATGATTCCAGGGTCCTGGGATCAAGCCCCGCATTGGGCTCTCTGCTCAGCAGGGAGCCTGCTTCCCTTCCTCTCTCTCTGCCTGCCTCTCTGTCTACTTGTGATCTGTCTGTCAAATAAATAAATAAAAATCTATATTTTAAAAAAAAATTATGGTGTATACCATTTAACAAAAGCATTGACCCTAGGGCAACATAAACACGTGACACTTTCCTTTCTTCCTCTACCTGTTCAATGCTGAAAAGCAGCACAAGGAATGGAGGAAAGGGGTTTCAACTTCCTGGGGTCCCCTTCCTGATAAGAAAGTTCCTCTTTACAAAGTAGGAATGAGGAAAGCATGTGCATTTCTACAATTTCCAAGACACCTCACGATTCCTTAAATAGAAAAGAGTGTGTTGAGAATATTTCGAAGCAAAACGGAATAATAACAAAGAAAGTTGAACTTAATTTAAGTACAACATCAGCTGGTACATCTGGAGGAATGGAGGGATGCTAAAGTGAGAGAAAGAGACTAAATATTCAAGACCATGATAACAATCCATGAGCTTACTTTAATGCTAGCCCAGGATGTTTTCTCATCAACCTTTAAGTGCAGAAGAAAACGGCATGCATACAAAGCATTGGGGACTGAGATATTCTTGTTTCTCTTTCTGTTTTCACTGTTTACAAAGCGACCTTGAGCAGCCCTCGTTTATCTTCACTGCTGTTTGCTGACTTGTGGTGTTTAGATCGAGTTTTGATACGTGTGTCTTTAGCTGGCCACAAAAAGGCAGCTGGTGCAAAGGCCAGAATCAGGGAGAGAGAAATTGCAGGGCTTATCAAGCCATCCAAGAGGCCTTGTTGTGCTCATCCTTTGTAAACAATAAGACATGTCAGCGTCCCTGGTTGCTGTCATTGCTGACAGTTCTCTAAAGCCCAGTAAGTGTTGAATTCTTTAAAGTCAGGTTGCGCCCGGTGAGAGAAATGATAGCATGAGATGAGGGGGAACTTCACGGATATCTGAGTACCTTGGGAAAAGAAAGGAATCGAGGCTTTTCACTCAGCAACCTAATGAAAACTAGACAAACAGTCTTGCATTTAATATATAGTTTCCACCAATTCATGCTTCTTTTGTTGGGAACAATTCTACCCTCTAGAGGAAAAGAGACAGTTCGAAATAAAGAAATAATTTCTCATTGACAAGGGAGTTTTGGGTAAAGCAATGCTTATGAAAGGCAAAGAAGGGATAAGAAATTGAGTTTATATTGCTTTAAATTTAAATTTAAGTTAAATTTGAGTTAAATTTCCATTGCACAACCATGTCATTGCTTTAACTTCATAGACCCCCAAAACTTTATGTCCTTGAACAAGTAATCAAATGCAAAAGGACAGAGCTAAATAATCCATCTGGGATAGCCAGAACTGTTATGCAAAACACAAAAAATAAAATACAGGTCTTTAAGGAATATAAGTGAGAGATTGTGGCAAAGAAGGGAAGGACCTGGAAATAAGTTACTAAAGTAGTATCTAGTGTTTATGGAATAATGAACTTCACATATGCCTCCTTAAAATCCTTAAAAAGTATTTTTTGAACAGAGATCTACTTATGTAAGTTAATACCATCACACGCACAGAAAAATCCCGAGTCATATCATTACTCATCATTTCTAACCTCAGACTTTTAAAATGTATAAAATGAAGATTAAATTCTTTTGATGGGAATGGATAATGTGTGTTGAAGTAGAACAAAACCCACACAAGGTCTCAAAATCCCATTATTATAGTAATCGGTGATGTGCTATATTCAAGACTAATTTTGCCATGTCCTTAAAGCTATAGATTTTGAGGTTAATAATGTTTCAGAGGAAAGAAAATTTCCAGCATTTCTATCCTCATCTTTCTAGGAAGATTTCCTAAACGCATTTGCTCCATTAAATGACCTAAAATGTCCAAGAGGACAAAATGTCTTAGATCCACTTGTATAATATTAGAATCCAAAACTGAGAAGACTCATCCTTTCAGTATCAAATGTATCCCTGAAATAAGGATCATCCCTACAAACAAGCCCAGAACCTAAGCTTCCATTAATCTAACAGTGCAGTTTTTAACTTGGAGTTTTACTTGTTTCTACATGACAAACACTATTTGATGGCACCAAGTCATAAATTATTCTTCCCAAGTTTGTTCTTCTTCCTTGAGACAGCCAGAGCATATCTTATACAGTTACAGGTTAAGCATCGAGCCTGAGAGTCCGTCTGAATCACAAATGCAGAGAGCAATTTAAGAAAAAACTTTGCAAATTTCTATTAACTCAATAAAAAGTCACTCCTGCTTCCCTAATTTTCCTACAAGCAGAAAAGCTAAAGGCCTATCGGCGTGGCCTAGACAGACACTGCTGAGCCCCTTTCCAAAGAGTGAATGGTAAAAATAAAATAAAATGAAAAAGATTTGCCTGTCATGGGAGTTGGTCAATAAAATGCAACAGTGTTTATTACAACATTTAAAGTCTGTGATTAAGAACACCAAAAGGCCTAAACTAGAAAGGTTTTCAGCCTGTAATTTCCCTGCAGTCCTGGCCTGTACTTCCTTATGAGTTAGCTCAGCAGGGTTTTTTTCCATGTCCATCATCAGCTTGTAATTATTGCCATTCTCAAAGCTATGCCAGATGGGTCTTTAGAAGCAGGCATGCAGCTTGTTTATGAGAGAAAGAGCTGTAATATTACTCTACACGGAGACCTATCTGGTCCCACTCAAAGAGCCCTGCTTCTCCCTCCCCACCCCACCCCCAAACCCACCCCCATGACTATTCTGTCCTCCTCCCCTAGACAGCCCTCTCAGTTTCAGCTCCCTGTCCCAGCTGAATGGCCTGGTGAAGGGCTGTGACCATGGGAGCCAAGAGATATCTGTATCTCTAAGCATATGGCCTCATCGTCACCTTTCACCATTCACATATGGAAATAAGGCCAACACCCAAGGGAAAGACGCACTGTGGACTCTCTTCCCTACATATTCTTGTGCAGGGGCTTTACTTAAAACACCAGAAGCGCAGGTCTACTTTTCAGAACACGGATCTCCCTAGACACTACAACTGTGCGTTCCCTTTCTCTTTTCTAAGAATTCCTCATTGGCTGGTAGAGAAATTCCCAGCAAGATTCTCAAGGACAAACCTTTACTCACTTTGTCTAGAAGGATAAACATTTGTAAGAAGGTTGAGGTCAAGGAGCTGCGCAAAGCAGCACAGGCAAAGGCAAAAGCGCCTAACCAGGGGTTCATCTGGTGATAGGCCTGGGGTGTTAGGTATCCCAGAGGACCAAGCAGAGCTTCAATCAGCAGTTAATGAGGCAAGACCTGCAACAGATAGCCACTTTTAACTTACAAAAGCTTTTAGATGTCTCTGTTTACTTTGATCCATTTCAGTTCATTTGAGCCTGGTTAGGGTGCATTTTCCTTTTTTTTTTTTCCTCCTTAGATAAACCCTCTGCTCCCACCCCATCTCTACCCCACCTCCCAAACAATAGTATCATTTACCAACTTTATACTTAAGTTTTGAGATCTTCTGTCAAGGTCGGCAACAATTATATAAAACAAAAGGAGAGGAAGACGAGTACCACAGTCTGCCTATAGAATGGTAATTTCAAAATCCCACCAGTGAAAGACAAACGCAAAGGAGGACGGGGCAGGAAAGGCTGCATTTTCAGACAGATTTAGCTATTTGTTTCTGATTAGGTGAAGTACATGTTCTTTTATCTCTTGTTATTTTACCCATGTGATGACCAGAGAGCTTTCTTTGTTAAACTGTTTCAGAGCGGATAAAAACTAATTCACTGGAATGTGAAATAATCCCGAAAGAAACGGTACCTATGGTCACAGAGGGCGAGATCACTTTAACTGACTGGAGTTCCCAGGCCCTGGGGCTGGAGCTGGGGCTGGGGCTGGGGCTGGGGCTGGAATTCCCAAACAGGAGGCTGAGAGCGCCTGCACGAAGGGATTTGCACGTGGGTCCCCCCTCCTAACAGGGATACTCTCTAGTAATGAGCTTTTAATTAGGTTGGCTTGGTGTCTGACCCCACTGTACCGGGCGCCCGCGCCTAGAGGGCACCTGCCTACCCACTGGTGCAGATAAAGGTACTGGAACCCTTCCCAGCATGCCCTGGGCGAGCTCTCTATCCCGGCATGCCCCAGGCCACCCATCTTCCCAGCATGCCCTGAGCGGCTCTTCCTCCGACCTCACCTCTTTCTCTGTTTATAGCAGCTAATGTACACTCTATTCCTCTTTCTCTTTCTCCTTCCTCTACCACTTCCCAATACACTTTTCTTTGTTCGGAATATCATATTTGAGGCAGCTGTGTATTTAAAAAGCAAAACAAACCTCAGATCATCTAGCCAACAAAATTAATTTCACAAATACACACAGGCAAGTTTGGTTTGACATATATAGTGCTCAAAAATATACTTTTCTCAAGTGAACCGTATTCCTCTTTTCCACTCCCCACCCGTGTCCTGAGGTCTGCATTTCCAGGAAGGATTATGAAGACATAAAAGCTAGTGGAAGGAACAGGATGAAATCTGTCTGCACTTCTACCCTTAAATAAATTGCAACTACTTTTAAATGTTCTCTTTGAAATCCTGTCCAGTGAAGACCCTGAGGAACCATCAGGGAAGTAGAAGTTAGGAAACCCAATTTCTATTTTGAGTCCTTATTGAAAAGGGAAGGCTAAGTATCCAACATTGATCTCATGTTACCTGCCAAGAAGGTCTTGGGCACTGAAGGTGCCTCATCTCTAGCTCTCACATTAGGACCTCAACAGAAATAATTTACATTTATTTTGCTCTTTACCAAGTCTTTAAAATGAAATTTAGTTTATCACTGAAGAATATTGAACTCTTTGGTTAAAAGGCGTTAAGTTCAGAGAAAAGAGATCTAGACATCTTAAACTATATTCATGAGAACAACAGTAGCAACAGCTAATATTTATTGATGCTTATTAAGTGGCAACTACTCTAAATGCTTTAGGATTCTGCATAATTTGTAAAATGTTTAATGTGAAAGCTTACCTAATTCTTGCAGTTAATGATGGTGGCAGTTGCTAAGCTGTAGGCCAAGTTTTTCCTTTCATTCATGGTCTAGAGAGAGATGACACGGGCATGTTGAGTCACTCAAAACAGGCTCAAACCACCCCAAGGAGTTTGCCTGATGAAAGGTTTTCTTTTCCTTCAAAGCCACTTCCTGTGTCACATGACCTATATCACTCCAAAGATAATAACACTGCATGCTTCCAGAACACTTTTATCCAAAGATCTCAAAGCATTTTCAAATGTTAATTAAGCCTTCACCATCCTGGAAGATAGCAATGCCAATCTTGCTGTTTAAATACTGTATTCCAGAACACAGGTTGTTCTAATCACTAAGAGGGAAAATGGAGGCCTCTCTGAGCAAATTCAGGGCATAAACCACCACCCAAACACTTATGACACCCAAAATTCTCCTGCCTCTCCTGGGAAACACTGCAGCATCTCTATTCTAAATTGTTCCTTACTCCTACTGATTATTTTCACTGGAAGAACCATATCCAAGAAAAAAAAAAAAGAAGAAAAAAGGTTTTCTAATAATTCTACTTTGATAGGGATAGAAATGTAGGTAGAAATGTATGCAATGTATATCTGCAAATATATAAGCACTCTCAACAAAGATTCATTCTTGACATTTTCAGGCTAGGTTCCTTTGTTACAACCTTTTCCATTTATCGTGATGACCAGAAGGGGGAAAAATTAACCAACTTTTCTCAAGGCTTCAATTTGACTGTTCAGACCAAGTTAGTCTGCCCTCCTGTTTCACAAGCATCCTGGACTGTTCTGATACAGCCAGAGAGCAGTGAGATTTCAGGCAGTTTATGTATCCTTTCGTCTGGTTAAAGGAAGGCCATGTGGCAACTAGCATCCTTCAAGACTTGCCCTGCCTCCTTTCTAGTTTCATCTCCCTCCACTCTAACACACGGGCTTTCTCTCCATCCTTCTAAAGGCCCAAAGTTTTTTTTTTTTTCCTACCCCTACCCCAGGGCCTTTCCACAGGATTTTCCTACTGCCTGGAATGCTTTATCTCCTATTCTTAATAAAACTCTCACTCTTACTTCCCAGATTAAAGGTCACTTCTTCAGAGAAGACTTACCTTCCTATTATTAAATTAGCTTCTATTATTTTCTCTAATGACAGACTCTGTAGATTATAATATAATGAGATTTTCTCTGTTTAGGGTCTCCCTTCTAGAATATAAACTCCATGAAAACAGGGACTTTGTCTGTTCTGTTCAGCAGTTCATGACTCATGATGGGTACTTTGAAAGCCCTCAGAAAATATCTGTTGAGTAAACTGAGTGGGTGATTCTTTTCAACCCGGTTTATTAGTCACATTTTTCTCTTGAAGGGATATTATAGGATCTAGAGGATAAGAGAAAATAGATATCAGAAGTTTGGTTGTCATCATTTACATTCTTAGTTTCTATCAAAATTTGGAATAGCAAACAATCTTAGAACTATTTGAGTAAATATGATTTAGAGTACATATTAAGCAAAGTAGGTGTTTTACCTACATGGTCTTACTTACCACTCACAACATCCCTGACAGATGGAAGCTACTATTGTTCTCATTTTGTGGTCATGAGGACTAAGTAATTTGCCCATCTCTCTAAATCTCCTCATTCCACTTATTCATTTACTGAGCACCCATTGTTTGCCAGGCACTGCAGTGGTAGAGGAATGAACAAGACAGTCATGGCCTCCTAATTGGAGCTTTTGTCCTTGATCCCCTAAAGCATTCATAACACAGTGCATTCTGGCATGTAGTTGGTGCTCAATAAATATTTAAACAGTGTGAATCAGGGTTTAAAAAAAAAAGATTCAGGAACTACAATCAAATCCCTTTAGAGTTTGAAAGGCCCCGCAAAACTGCTACAATACTGGTACTCATTACATAACTTTCCCAGGGGACATATGATTTGCCATTCATTCTGTAAAGATGGAGAGTGCAGAAGGAGGTCACGAATCACTCCAACGTTCTAATAAAAAATACAATGATCGATGATGAGAGTTTTAATTAATGGTGCCACATTGCAGCCAAAATGATCTTTCTAAAACAAAAATTAGAAAATCAGATCATGTCTCTCCCATGATTTACTATCTCGTAGGGCTTCCCGACGGCCTTGGGATAGAGTCCAATCTCCCCATCTCCTCCATGTAGCTGACAAGAGCTTGACTCCCTCTTTAGAATCATGTCTCTTTACTGACTTCACTTGCTACTTTGCAGTCTTTGTGAAAAAAACAAAAACTAAACAAAAAAAAAAAACATTTAACTCCTCCAACACCTTTAGGCCTTGCACAAGCTGTTCCGTCTTTTAGTAACACCTTCCCTGCATTCACACCATCACTACCATTCTTTGCCTGTGTTAAGGGGAAGGTTTATTTGTATGTGGGATTTTTATTGCAAAGTGCTCTCAGGAACAATACCTGTGAAGGGAGGGATGCAGGATTGGGCAAAAGGAAAAACTGAACTGCAATACGAGTTCACTGGTCCTAGGAGGAGCTCTGGAACTGAGATGGGGCTTCAAAGAAGTTCACATTAAGGCAAGAAGGTTCACCTTTTACCCTAGTTGCCCCCGGACATAGAGATAACCTTGAGCAAGGAGGCTTCCTTCAGTGAAAGGCAATTTCTAGGGCAGGACCTCAGCTAAGAACATCAGAAGATGACACTACTGCCAGCAGGGAATGAATATTCCAGTCCCTAAGGAGGTCCCTATTCAGCACATCACAACATCCACTGCAGTCTGGCTAACTCAGGTCACCTTTCCGCTCTCAACTGAAATATCTCCTCCTCCAGGAAGTCTCTCCTAATTTCCTAAGCCTGGGAGAGATACTCCTACAAAGCACCTGTTGCTTGCCCATTATGGCATGCTTCACATTATATTATAATCATTTGTTTAGGGGCATGAATTATATCTAGCTTCTCCTCAGAAACCACACAAATAAGAAGAGAGTGGAATGAAATATTTAAGGTGATGAGAGAAAAAAATCACCAACCTAGAATAAGGTACCATACAAAATTATCCTTTAAAAGTGAAGGAGAGGGACACTTGGGTGGTTGGTTAAGCGTCTGCCTTCAGCTCAGGTCATGAACCCTGGGTCCTGGGATCGAATCCTGCATCAGGCTCTCGGCTCAGTGGAGAGTGGGCTTCTCCCTCTCCCTGTGCCTCCTCCCCTCTATTCATGCTCTCTCTCTCTCCCAAATAAATAAATAAAATCTTTGAAACAAAATCATTTGTTTGTTTGTCTATATTCCCACAAGAAAGTATAAACCACATTAAAAAAAGACATGGTGTCTATCTTATTAGCATTCTATCTACTAATATATAACTAATCACAAACAAATCAAAAAATGAATGACAAACAAAAGATTCCATTTTGAGTTTTTTTTTAAATGTTACACAAATACCAAAAAAGTCTGAAAGACCATTCACCAGAATATCACCCCCTGTGGCAAGATGAGGCGTGATTTTTTTATTTCCATCATTATGCCTGTATCTAAATTTTTATAAGCACATTGGACTTTTTTAATTTTTTTAAAAAGTTATAATCATTTTGAAGGAAAAGAATGGATCTTACTATAATAATAACTAGTATCAGCAGACTCATCCCATAAAGTTATATTTTACTATAATTTATAGTTCATAAAGCAATTTTGTATTAAGCGATTTTGTTTAATCTTGACAAAAAGTCAACAAGAGAAAAAAAAGGCAAGTATGAGATTCTGATTCCTAATGGGTTGCAAAATAAAGCCAATGCTCTCAAACAGGAATGAGAAAATGTGCCCTCACAGCCTGGGAACCCAGCTGTCTAATATTTCTTCTTCTCCAACATGTTCATTTTTGATGAGGTCTTGCCAGGCTTTGGGAAAAAACAGTGATATGGGAAGACCATATATACGCCCTCCCTCCCTATCTTCCCTGAGTCTCACTGGCTACATTCTCTGTCTCACTTTTCTCCCCCGCACCCACCCAGTCCTATTCATAAAAGAGAATATAATGCCTCTCCCATGACCTTATTTTCATCATTTGTTTGCACAAGCCTAATCTACAAGGCCAGCTGAAGTTGAAAGCCCTGGTTTTCCCCTTACATCTCGTGTCCCCCCCCTTCTCTCCTATAATGATAACACTTCACATATGTATAGTACTTTCCAGAAGGCTTCCACATACATCACCTCACTGGATCCTCCCAACAAACCTTTGAGGTCTACACATCAGATACTATTACCCCATTTTAGTGATAAGGAAACCAAAACACAGAGAGGTTACGTGACTTGCCAAAAATCACAGTTAGTTACTGATAAAGACAGGACTAGAATCTGGGTCCTTACAGAAAAGCCCAGAACCCTCTACATTTTTGCTTTGATCTCCTAGTCTAGCATGTGACCCATTGATAGGGCCCTGCAGAATCTAAAGCTGGTTACAAACCAAACTGATGAGAGCGAGATTATGGGTTCAATGTCTGAGCAGGCCAGTTGGGATCCCTGCATTGGAGTGGGCTAATGCATGGAGCCAATCTGCAAAGGAAAGGCCTAAGTTACAAAAGGGACTAATCAAGAGTGTGTAGATGATTCCATTACCACGGTGGCTTAAATACCTTAATTACTTATTCTTTTAAGCCCACATAAATATACAAAATAACTATTTCTTTAAAAATACAATAAAATATACAATAAATATACAATATTTCTGTAATTGTCATTTTCTGTGACAATAGTTTTCTTGGAATAGTCCCAATTTCTACCTATTGCCATGGTGCAATTAATGGTTCTCCCCTTCTCTTTAAAAAAAATAAAAATAAAAAAAATAAAGTCCCAGTATGGAGGATAATTTATATGGTCATCCCATATACATTTTACAGAGAACAAATGTGCAACTTCAGTAGACACCAAACAGTATTGATTTTCAAAGTGGCAAGCCCCAAACGTTGTAAGAAGGGCTTGCTGTTATTGAAATACACTGCTGGAAACCTTCCCAGTGTTAAATGGCCTTCGCTGAAGACACAGTAAGACACACATCCCTTTGTGTTCCACTGAGCTCAAGTTTTAAAATGTAGTGAAATTCTGGCTAGCTTCAATCCATTTGCTAAATGATTCTGGTTTTTCTGCACCTCATTCCGTCACCCTTATATCATATCTTTGTTTCATTGCTTATCAGAAGTGTCCCTTTCCACAATCATTTTTTAAATGGGAAGAAACAAATTACAATTCACTGTTTTTGGCTTAAAATTATAATGCCTCCTACATTTCCCAAAGGAATCCTGCTGAGGGAATGGCCTAGAACAATAGCTGTTTGCCAAAAGGTAGGAGTTAAGATTTTCAGAGTAATTTCAACTCAAGCCTTTGTGGGTTTTTGGTTTTTGTTTTGTTTCTCCAACTCAAGCCTTTGAGCTTGTCTTTTTTCCCTCATCTGAAATGGTGGGGAGAACACCTGCTCTTGAGTGGCTGAAAAACCAGAGAAGATGCTGTGTGAGTCACACAATTGATGAACAATTGTATTTTGCTCTCCTTCGAAGTCCCAGTACTGCCTCAACATACAGACCCGGTCCTCACTCTCAGGAAGCTTACAGTCTCATTTCAAAGGACAGATACAAAATAGTACATAATCAAATGCTAAGAATGTACATTCAAAAAGCAGTATGTGTCAGACTAAGGAAAAAGTAGTATGGATTGGAGTAGTAAGCAAACAAGTGGATGATGTTAATATTTTTCCTAATATTTTCCTAATATTTTTCCTAAGGTACATCTTATAGACATCTCAAGAAAATGATCTGAAGGGTATGTGCCCACACTTTCTCAAGGTCTCCATGGGTTCCTAATTAACATTCAGCTGAACTTTTCTGAATTTTGGACTTGGGTCCTAAATGACTCTGCCGGGCACTTCATAGAAGTTTTTCTCTTTGTTTTCATTTTTTTTTCCTCTTTTATTTTTTTAAACTAATCTAATTCAGTCATCTGAGCAAGCAAAGATGTCGAAATCCGTATTCTGTTGAGAGAGATTCTTTGAGCCCTTTTTACAAAGATCTGTCTTGCCCTATCATTGTAACAAGCATAATCAGACTGAAGTTCTTTTGGCAGTATACATACATAAAGATAATTTCTAAAAGACATGAGCAAAGACATCCCAGTAGAAAACAGACAGGAAGAGACAGAATAACCTCAGATTCTTTGAAGCAAGAGTTTAGCTATTCTAGAGCTCCTTTACGATCATTAACTATCCAGCATTTACTGAGCACCTACTGGTTCCCAAGCCAGGCACTAGGACCATCTCTGCACTGCATGCATACCTGAACTGAGAAAGTACGTCAATAGAGCCCATTACTAGACACTGTACCGGGCTCATTACACAGGCTAAACTTTAAATTATCTTCTCAGTTAGCCCCATTTTACAGATGAAGAAACAAATGCTCAGAGAAAACACTCTGCCCCAGGTTGCAAAACCCTCCCTCGAGGGGGAGGGTTTGGGCATTTCAAAGTCTCTGCTCTTTTTACCATCCCATGTTTCCTTTGTTCTCATTTTAATTGAGAGCCCCGTTAGCTGGCACAGCTCGAGAGAGAGGGATCTGATATCTGGATGTTTTTTCCACCAGATCCTCCCAGAAGAAGATGTCCTAACTTCAGTGCAACAGAAACCTGAGTGATAACATCAGATTTTGCCAGAATGGAGTTACCTCCTGGCTGTCATACAGATACCCAGGCCCCCGACGGTGAGCACACTATTATGTCACATTCTTTCAACAGCTCCAGGAGAACAGAGGAAAACAATGATGTGGGTAATTTAAAATAATAGAGGATTAAAAAAAAAAAAAAGAAACCTTTGTATCTGTCTTTTGAGTTAATTATATAATTATTTGAGTTCCTACCCACAGTTTTCAAACTTTAAATTACAATTATTCTGTAGTTATTGGAACAATGTTAGCTGAGTCTTAGAGCAAGTCAGCCAAGAAAACACCAGGCAGCTGAGAAAGAATTCAGGGCCCGGCTTCCATGGTGCCAAAATGCTGGTGGCCTCAGACAGGTCACTAGCTTGTCTGGCCCTCCGCTTCCTCAAGAAGAAAATAAAGGGGTTGGGCTAGAAGCCGGATTTATTTATTCAGTAAACACTCATGAGTGACACACAGTCTTGGCCCTCAGGTTGTTTACGGTCTCGTGGGAGAGATAGATAGGACACACTTTTTTAATACAGTGTGATAACTGTCGGAAAAAGGTAAATAGGGGGTGAGATGGCAGTGCATTGTTCACTTGCAGGATACAGGAGAGGGATACACTGTAGAGCGAGGGGCATGTAAAGCAGAGGCATGAAACACCAAAGGCAAAGTGTGCCTCTGCAGAGGGGAAGCAGGAGCGGGGACCCAGGCCAATGGAACAGTGAGGACAACGGCCTTCCAGGGGCTGCCATGGTCCCTTTAGAAACCACAGCTGGCTTACCAGGTCCGGTTTGTGCAAAGGCCCCTGGGAGTGGACATACAGGAGGCGCACAGGCACTCGAGGGCCGGACCCATCCGCAGCGGCCTCGCACAACACCACAAAGAGTTTCAACTTGATTCATTTCTTCAGAAACTATTTCTTGCTCTTACTGTGGGGCAGGCATTTTTTTTCTAGCTCTTGGGGTTACCAGAATAGTAATAGGAGAAACAGGTTCCTGTTTTTACAGAGCAAAATAAGAACCCATTCCCAGGTTAAAGCAGGGAAATGACATGATCAGAGTTTTAGAAAGACCGCACTGGCTGGTGAGTAGAAACAGCTCGGAGAAGGATAAGCCTCTTTCAGCCATAAAATTCTGACTCCATGATTTAAAACTCGGCGTACGATAAATTCTAAAAAATCCCCATGTTAATATTTACATTATATGTAAATATCTAATTACATTCTTTTTCTCATATATATATGAAATCTTATATAAATCTTGGGGTCACAGATTTCTTTGCAAGTGTTCAATAAATTGAGTGGGTTCTTTCTCCTGTTGTATGTTCAGACATGGTAACATTTATTTGGTGGGAAAGGAGAAAGACCCATCACATAAGGCACAGAGGGCATACCAGAGGCAATGGGGAGGAGTAAGTATTAGTAATTCCCACTCTACAAATGAGGAACACTGAGTCTCAAATTTCATCAACTTTAAATGTCATTTGGTGAGAACATGATAAAGCTGAAATTCAAATCGGATTTTCTGGTTGGTTGGTTTGTCATACATCAAAGTTCATCCTGTTTTATGTCCCAAAGCATAATTATCACATAGTCACCATTCTCCCTGAGCTCTTGGAAGACTAGTCAAGAATTAACTCATGGGTAAGGCTAACTCATGAGCTGGTTGGCTCAGTATAGTTATTTTTCATGTAGACATTGCCTATTTTCAAATAAATTGCAAAACTCCTGATGTGCAGAGACCAAATGCAACTCAAAACTCTTCAGTGAGTTTACAGAAAACAGAACTCAAATCTAGTCTGTCAAGTGTGTCAAATATTGAAAGCAGGAGGTTGAGGTAAGGAGAAGGTAGTGTTTTCCTTGGAGTGGACATGCACAGGTAGGGAAGAGACAACCAAGCCTTGAGAAATATTTAGTACTTCCTAGAAAGCTGTTTTCCAGTACAAGAAATACTGCTTTCAAGCACAAGAATTCTCCGAGCTACCTGAAAATAAACCAAAAATAAATAATAAAAACCACCTCAGGCCTCGGAGCCCATTCCCACTCTGCTCACTTAGCATTTCCTCTTCTCCTAGCACATTGGCTTCCTTCCCCTCCCTATGGAATCCTGGTTCTCATTCAGCAAGACTGGGGGGTAGGTTTACAAGGCTTCCAGGAGCCTGGTGGCCTCCACACACTTCCTGGTCCCCACCCACCACCTCCAGATCTTCCGGAATGCCCTGCTTCCTGTCCTGGAGCTAAGCCCCATACAAGACTCACAGGAGGTGGGACGCTTTCTTTTCAAGTCCCTGAAGGTCTCTGTTTCCTTGCAAGTAAGACACCCACTGTAATTTATAAGTGTAATTTATAAGTTAGCTATAACCGTTGAGTACAGGAAAGACGGAGCATCTTTTTTGTCCATTTTGTTTGTTCTTGTTAAAAGCATAGTGCTTAGTCACATCTGTTCACACCCAAGTGTGGCACTTGGTCCGTTATTTATCCAGAATTTCTAACCCCAGATTTTCTTTGGACAGTCTGCACAGGGCACACAGCCTTGTGCTTTCTTAAACTAGGTGTGCTAATCCCATTCCCCTTGCTAGGAAGCAGTTTTTGTAGTGAGCATTAGCAGCAATTCTAGCCCATGAGGTGACAGAAGTCTGCTGATAGGAGAGGACAGTGTCTGAGAAAGGCTACCTTGCTGGGGGTGGGGAGGAGGGGGCAAGAGGGAAGGAAGGAAGGAAGAAAGGAAAAGAAAGAGAGGAGGAAGGAAGGAAGGGGATGGAGGGAGGGAGGAAAAAAAGAAGGAAGGGTAGAAAGGAGAGAAGAAGAGAGTAAGGAAGGAAGGAGGAACAGAAGGAAGGAAGGGAAGGTGGGGGGAAGAGGCATATAGGGGAACCCCTAGGTCTGGTAAATGTAAGCATCTTAACCATCCTGCAGCCATGAAAGGAATCCATCTGAGAACAGAACTGATGGGCTCAAGGTGGCAGAGGAAGAAGATGTAAAAATCCCGGGTCTTTGAATTTACCAACTCTAGAGTTCCCTGACTACCAGGCTGCTTCTTATGTGAGGTAAGAACTTTTTCTCATCACTTAAGTCATTTTGAGTCGGGCTTTCTGTGTGGTTGAAGATGGCCGTGTCCACTGCAGAACTGATGAGTGGGACAACAAACTTATTAGTGTGAGATCAAGAAGCCAAGCATGGGAAGACTGAGCAAGAAAAAAAAGCTTTTGAGTCAAGGCAGTAGCAATTCTGGATGCAGTAAAATGCCTGTCACTTAAATTGTCTTCCAGTCTGGCCACCCATTGGGTTTGGGGATCACGAATAAATATGGAAAGAACCATTTATGTTTTTTTACAATCCCATACACAGCATCTTCTCTCCCTTCAGGACCCCGTGTAACTGAACGCATCGCAGAAGCAGATTCTTCCCTAGTTTAAAACCAAATAGCACGACAAGCTCTAGGGCTTCAGTGTTGCCCTGCAGTGAGAGCCACCAGTGCTCAGTAGACATCCCCAAGAGATGGTGCTGAGAGGGAGAGGAGCAGGGGTATCCACGGAGCCTGTGGGGCCTGAGAAAGTCCCCCACCCCCACCCCCCCATAGCAGACAAGATGTCCAGCAGGTGCAGCACAGAACCTGTTAGAGGACCATAGTGACCAATGGCTCACCGCACTGCCTGGCCGGATGGCTGCATTTGCTTGTGAGCACCAGTGAGAACCTCTCTGTGGACTCCCAGAGATAGTTAGAAGAATATAGCTGGGAACGGGAAACCCGGGGCCTTGTACCAATAGGCAGGAGCAAAGGCAAGGGAAGTTTGAGTGATTGCTGTTTCCATACTTATAGGCGGTTAAGAAGAAAGTGAGTGAGCAGAGAGAAAGCCTTGCTGGCCCACTAGGAAGGGAGCCAGCCTAATATTTTCATGGAAGTTCCAGCAAACTAATACATTGGAAGTTGAGATAAAGTATGAAAGTGCCCATTTTGAGAAGTTTTTCTTGAGTCTATCCAAGAGAAAGGAGAAAGAAAAGGGTAACGTATTGAGAGGATAAGAATCTATTAACCACATCAACCTTCAAGTAATTCTGGTAAACAGAAGTCATTGCCTGAAACTTTGCTCGACATTTTTACTTAGAGGAACCAAAAAGGAAAGCACTACTGAGATGCAGTAACAGAAATTTTTTTCAAATTTTATTTATTTATTAGAGAGGGAGATGGGGGGGCACAAGCAGGAGGAGCAGCAAAGGGAGAGGGAGAAGCAGGCTCCCCACAAAACAAGGAGCCCGATGCAGGGGCTCCATCCCAGGACCCTGAGATCATGACCAAAGCCAAAGGCAGAGGCTTAACCCACTGAGTCACCAGGCACCCCAGTCATGGAGGATTTTAAGTTGCACATATTTGGGACAAGTGTCCTGGATCTATAACACTAGAAAAATTAAAGACTTAAGCCTCCCTAAAATTCACTTCAAATCTCTACTGAACCAATATCGTGTGTATTGTGTTCCCAAATCTGCTTCCCTTATAGGCTGTCACCTATGTCACGTAGGGTGTGTGGCGTTATAAAAAGATTCAAGGTCATGATAAACAGCATACCACCTCTCACACTTGGTCTTGATGGACCTTCCCAAAAGAGAAACTGGAAGGTCAAAACCCGTATTTGCCTAACCCTGGAACAGAGAGGGCTGGTTTCTACAGTCAAGAATCCAGTGAACAGAGCAAGAGAAAGCAACATGACACCATCAAGATGAGACTTCAAAATGGTCTGAGATGACAGAAAACTACTGACAAAATTAGCAAAACCTTCTACTTTAATCTTTTTACCTTTCTAAATGTACAAAATAAATAGCACTTCAGGAAAAGGTTAAGGTCAATGGGAAATAGCATATTCACTTGGAAATGTCCAGTCTGAAAAAACCAGGCACTGATCATAGCATGGTCTAGAGCAATGTTCTATTATATTTGTAAATGAACTTTAAAAGAGGTAATTCTTTAAGTACCTAGTTATTCCAAAAAGAAGGTTCTAGTCCCCAGTGCTGGCTTGCAGGGAGTGAGACTTGCATCAGGGTCAGGTTCCAGCGGCTCAATCAGGATCAGGCAGGACTGTTAGAGTCCAGGGAGCAGAAGGCAGAGTCTGGGTGAAAGTACAGAGATCATGTGGAGATAAAACAAGAAAAGTAGAATACAACACAAGATCAAGGAGCTGGCTCCAGGCCAGGAACAAGAAAAGAAGCCAGAAGAGAGAAGGAAGATAATGGGGGAAGTAGGGTTCAAGGTAGTAGAATTCAGAAAGTTTGCTGTGCAAAAGTCAGATGCCCAAGAGATCCTCCTACCAGGTCTGGTCACATGCACTTCCATGGTCATCCTGGCTTAAAGGAATAGGTAAAGGGAAAATGAAATGACTCAAGAGAAAATAAATTCCAGAATAACTCTGGCCTTTCTGTCTCCACACTCAAGCATCTTGACTCTCCATCTCACTTCTCATACATAAAATGTATAGCCAACAAATAACTCTTAAATATAGACAGGCATCTTATAAACAAATGCATGCTTAAAAATGAAATTTCAAACAGAGTTCCAAATATCTTGGGAGGCAAGGGAGGTTCAAAAAGAGAAAAAAAAAATCACTTCGAGTCAAAAAGAGAAGGAAATAAGCTAAGATTTTTAAGCACCTACTATGGGCCAAGCACAGATTCTCACCACAGTTCTGAAATACCAGTGGCCCTCATCCTTATAGGAGGAAAGTAAGACTCCCACAGTCCCTCCCCAGATGGTCCAGGAGAGACAGATGCAAGGCCAAATTCGACTCCAAAGCTTCCTCTTGAGAGAACCAGGTGAGTTTCATGCCAAGGAAATGGCATGTGGTCTGAAGCTTGCAAGAGGGCTAGGAGAAGCCAAAGGGAAGTTGCCAGAGTTGAGCCTTCCAGGACAGGAAACAAAGGGAGCAAACGGGGACAGGTAGGAAAGGCAACTGTTGTCAGAAAATGCAGAGTAGAGTTAGTTGGAAACAGCATGCAACAGTGAGAGGCACGGAACAGAGCAGTGTAAGGGTGAGTTGTGATCAGAGCATGGAAATTCTTCCCCACAAACCCGCATATCACCTGGTGCTACCTGGTGTTCTTTGGATGCTACCAAGGGTCCCTTCAAGCAAATCACTGCAGGTCCAATGAAAGCTCGTACCTAGTTTTCTGGACTCCTCAACCTGCCCCAGATCAGCCACAGGGGCCCTCCTGGAGTCAGGGGAAGACTGGAAACAAAGGCTCCACTTGGCAAACACCCAGAGGAGACCTCATTCTTGGGCTTTTACGGCGTGTTTTGTTTTCAAAGACTATTTCAGCTTCTGGAATATCACACTTATTTAAAATTCTATGATCTATAGTGATGAAACTCCTGGGTTCATCCCTGGGGCTCCCAGGCTGTCACATAAACTAGTATTTTACTTCTAGCTTATACCTCAGAGAGTCTGGAGACTACTGGAGCTTTCACATGTGTCCCTGAGAGGGTCACAGTGTTGCCATCCCTCCGCAGGCTTTCTCTGCAGTCTGTGCCTCTGACCTCTGCGCTCATCTGTTTCCCATGATTCCTACTGGGCCCCAGGGCGGAGCAGTATAACATAGTACAGCATAATTCACTTTTATAGCGCATCCTTCATGCGAGCTATCACAGGGAGCTAATCAAATGCTGACGAGAAAGGGTCTGCTGCAGGGTAAGATTTAAAGGGAGGAACTGATTTAGTGGCTCCGAGGGCAGGAAAGAAACTTCAGATAGATGGGCTAGGCACAGGGAAAGAACAACCCCCGCTGTGGTAAAATGTGGGTGGAGGGAAGTGGCTAAGGCTGAGGAAAAGAACATGAAGGGGTCGAGAAGCAGCTGGCATCCCCAGAAACCACTACCAACACTTTCACAAGCAAAGGTGATGTGGATTTCATTCAGGAGGGTAAATGAATCATGAGGAAGTCTTTGGGTCCAAGGAAGAGAAACCCCAGCCCAAAAGGATTTGAACAGTGAGGAGTGTTACGATCTCACATAAGAGGCATCCTAAGAGATGGTAGCCAGGTTAATTCGGTGGTCCAACAACGTCATCAAAGTCCCAGACTCTTGTCATCTTTCTGTCCTGAAGACCACTACATTTTAGATTTGTCCTCAAAACTGGTATTCCCCAGGTCCCAGGGAGGCTGATGCAGTTCCAAACATCACACCTAGCTATGACAACAACCTAGGTTCAACAAAAGGAGGCAACAGAAGAAAGAGAGGCTGTTTCCCAGCTGGTCCACTTTTAAGAGTGAAGAAATTCATCCCAGAAACCCCCAGAAGACTGAGCCCCAAGGTCACTTGGGCCACCATTGGAGTCTCATCCCTAAATCAAACTCTAGCAAGAACAGGATTATCATGATTGGTTTAGACCAATCAGGATTCACTTCTAGGTCACATAAAAGAAGGGTGGACCCCCAAATCAAGGCTTTACCCATAAGGAAAAGGGAACAATGGCAACTGAGAGGTCAGCGCACCTTAACTCACACAAGATGAGCAAGACAGGCATTGCATCTGTTAATTCCTGGAGAAACAGCATGTATCTGATACATAATTACCTACACAATTCAGATTAATTGTTTAGAGTTTAGGAAGATCATAGTGGGGGGGAAAAACTCCTATACTGAGGAAGAAAATATGAATTTCTAAGCAGAAGGACATATTGGGAAGAGGCAGGTTGGGGGGAGCTGAATTTTGGCTTCATTCTAGAATGAAATTAAACATATTTAAGGGTGGGAAGAAAGTATGTTTGGGATCAAGGATTTCTGCTCTTAGCAGATGAGGCATGGAAAGGGAAAATTTTAATTCTGAATTAAAGAATGTAACGGTAGAGTCAGAGCCTTTGAGAGCAAGACTCTCCTGTTTCTGGAGGCGAAAGGGAGATATGCAAGAATGCATAGCCAAATATCAATCCAGGGACATGCATATGAGAACTTCTGCAAAGTCCAAAGTGAAGGGTTGTAGAAAACCCACAGGAACAGGAGGAAGACACATTTTTGGTGAGTGTGGAACCAACTTGAACTTTATGGGTTCCGAGCTTCTTGCTAATACTGAAATTTGGGGGGTTTGAGTTCCCTTACTCTGTGCAAAATTCACCTTCCAAGGGCCAAGAAAAAAAATTGGCTCCAAAGATTACTGAACACCAAACTAGCTCTTAAGAAACCACACAGGGATGAGTTAAGTGTAAATGAATCACAAACACACAGATTGAATTTCTCCTAAACTGCACTAGGGTTTAAAGGCCAAGGGAAAAAGCACTTGAGGCAAAAGACATTTTGGCTTTTGCAGAGCCGAAAACATTTTTAATGAGTTTGAAGCCATTCAATTAACTTAAGGTTCAGCTGAGTTCTTTCTTCCAAACCTGGTGTTCAGCCTAACGATATCTAAATATATAGCCACCATTCCAGAGCTGCCTCACCTTGGAAAGGAAATTGCTTTTGTGTTTTTTTTTTTAATATTAACTTCTTGATCCAATGTGATCAAAGGTAACTGAAACAAATATCACGACAACGACAAAATTATTGTTTCCAACGGCTTGTAATATAAACGGTAGAACTCAAAGTTCTATACTCAATTTGGAACACAATATTGACAACCCTCAGAGATAGGACAGGTGAAAATTAAGCAGCGTCTTCTAAAACCTTTCCATTTCAAATGCTAGTGAGTCTATAGCAGAAATTCTTATGTCTTTTGATCATTTGTGGGAAGTTATTACTAGGTGTGCACTAGCCAGGGGTAAATGATAAGCATGTAAAATTATTGGTTTATCAGTTTACTTCTTGTTTTGAATGAACACTGCTTGGTAATTATCAAGATGTATTAATGCCACACAGGTCATGTTCATACCCTCTTTTCCTCCTCTTTGGAGTAGGTGACTGTCCCCAGAAGTCTGTTTTATTTTATCTTCATTACTATCAGACTTTTTTTCTCAGATATACACACATCCTTCCTTATAATAGATGCTCAAACACTAAGAAGTGAGAATATCATTAATCCTCTCCCTTCTCCACTAGACTCCTCCCCCTTTTGCCTTGCCTACCTCTAGATAAAGCTCCTTCTGCTCTCTTTCTATCTGCTCAAAATAGCACGTAAATAATTGTGGTTAAGTACTCCTCAATGGTCTGGCTTAATCTAGAGGTAGAATCTAGGATAGTTGAATAAAAGTAGAGATTCCACATCATTCAGGCAACTGTCCATTAATAAGAGTTGGTGAAACTGAACTTGAGGGAAGTTTTACATTTGAAGTTCTACTCTGTTGGGATATGGAATGCAGGGAGTCTGAGCTAAACTCTAGTTTTGTGATGACGCTCCCAATAAAACTCAAGAAAAAGTACATAGATATGTGTGTATATATCTCACTGAGGCTGAACACATTTGATGTCATAGACACTGTGTGCTTGTGTCCCCCAAGGACCAGTGTGATAGGTTATTCTTACTATCCCCACTTTACAAAATGAGAAGCCTGAATTCCAGATAAATTAAATAACTAGACCAAGGTCATACTGCTAGGAAGCAGCAGAGGCAGAATCTGAAGACGTCTTTAAGAGCCCAGGTCTGGTCTGTTAACTCCCACTTCTCACTGGCTCCAGTAAAGTGAAGAAAGATCGCTGTAGCTCTTTGGCTGGGATAAGAATGCAAGAGCTAAAATTTTGTTTTGTTAGTCAGTTAAGGGGAAGGAATGACACTTCAGGGGAAAGAACCCAAGGTTGTTTTGTTTGTTTGTTTGTTTGTTTGTTTGTTTTTAATTTTACAAGAATCCTTGATGAAACCAGAGGGGGAAGAAAATCTTGCTTCTCCTCTCTCCTTCAAACAAGAACATAAATGGTCCTTCCTAATTCCTGACTTGAGGCAATGGTTTATGCAAGTATATTTAGAGTGGCCTATCTTGTTCAAGAAAAAAACCTGATGACAAGTGCAATGGGCTCCTCTGTTTCAGAATTGAAGAATTCCCTGCAGCAGGAGACACCACATCCCGTGGCGGGGTGGGGCGGGGCGGGGGGGGGGGGGGGGGGGGGGGGGGGGGGGGGGGGGGGGGGGGGGGGGGGGGGGGGGAGTGACGATCACAGATCTTGAATTTTAATTTGGTTGTGTGGTTGAAGAAAGAAACAGGAAAAGAATATATGACTGACAAAGAAAAGACAACTGGTGAACTTATTTTCATTGCACAAGTCCTGGGAAATTTTCTCTGAGAGCCCAAATAGAGCATTCATCTCTCTGTCCCTTTTGGAGAAGACTCAAAATAGTCAATGCATTTCCACTCCATTTCTTAAAGCCACTTCCTTCCCCTCCCTCTACCCACCCCACCCCCACCCCAAAATAAAACTTTTTTTCCCTCAGCCAACAAATTTTCTGGTCACCACAACAACAAGCAGATTCACAAAGCAAATGAGTAATTTGGAATGTGACAATTCATCTGACTCACAGAAAGAAAAAAGAAAAGGTGGCTGCTGCCAAAATGGAAACGCTTTCTGGAAAATTCTTGAAAATATTCCTAAAATCTCAAATTGGGCAAGTGAATATACCCTGAGGAAAACCTTGGAATTTCCCAAAACATAAACAAGGTAAAAATTTTAAAAGTGTTAAAGAGATGGATACAAATATGCTGAAATGTCTATACAAACGAACTTTTTTTTGTCTTTTTTTTATTGTTTGCTTTTAACACTTGAACTACTGCTTCAAAAATCCCTACCAGGCAGTAGATAGAGATGGTCCCAGAATTTCTATATAAAAGGGGTTTATGGGATTGATCTGGATAGAAGGGTAGTTCGGGAACTTGAAGATGAGCTAGCAGCTCATGGATTTTATTTAGGTAGTACAATTATTATCAGTAGGAGACTTGGAGAGTGAGCTAATGAAGGGCTAATGAAGATTATAGTGAAACTAATATCCCCCATACACACTCCAGGCCACAGTAGTAAGTACTGCAACTTATCTACCCAGCATCTTTCTTCCTCCCTGACAGAACCCTAATATGATCAATCAACCACTAATTGTCTACACAGCCATGATCCTTAGGGAAACATGGTCCAACACCAAATCCAAGTAGTCGAAGATAACTCCATGGGCCTTTGCAGGAATGTTTTAGAAATAAGCATACGACATAACTCTGGCCAACAAGGTGTGAGGAGAAGTTTGCTAGAGGATTCTAGAGTCTATTTCGTCACTCCTAAGCAAAACAGTCTCTTCTACCATGAACACTGATCTGAGTGCGTGTGACTCCCAACATTGCTGCTGCCATTTTGCCACCAGCCTGATGATGCAGTCAACCCAGAGGCCAGCTGTTGATGGAGATGAAAAGAACTGGGTTATTGACAGCATCATTGGCCTCTGAAGCAACGCACCCAGGAGACCACCCTATCTCTAGACTTCTTATAATGTTAAGCAGTAAATCTCCACATTGTTTAAGCTAGTTGACTCAGAGTTTTCTGCTTGTGACTGAATAACCCAATGAATAGAGCTGCTGCCTGTACCACCATCCCTTGACATAGACATTAGCTTAGAGGCTAGAGGAGCTCCAAGGCGTCCATCCAGAATTCAGACAGAAGCCACAAACTCACGTCCCATATAAGACCCGCTCATTCAGAGCAGACTGATCATGAAGTGTTACACTGCATTTACTCAGTGCACCCGTTTTGGTTAGATTTGCAAAGGTAGCTCACCTGGTGATATCCTATCAAAACTTCAAGAATAAAAAAATACAGTCATGTTATTATAGAAATAAGGACTTACTTTCTCCATCAGTCCCAAGATAAAAATGTTTCTTTATCTTCTTGAGATGTTTATTATTCACACACTTCAGATCTACTCAGAGTAGGAAAAGTACAAACGGCAATGGAGAGAAAGTCAGAATCCGTGAGAGCAGCTCACTCTTGCACTGAAAGAAAACTAATGTACCAGCAATAAATAACTGGAGTAATATTTTGAAAAATATTATTTTTTATTATTTTTTATTTTGTTTTATTTTGTAGTTCCATGTATTTTACTTCTCCTTAGTAATCATAAGCATCTACCTGCTTGATTATTTTGTCAGAGAAGTAAACAGCAATAGAGAGTTAATATTTAACTTTCAGCTTTTAGAATTGGATTCCAAAATAAGACAATAGATTTGCAAGTCAGGTTTCATTAAATGAGATTTTTTTTAAGTTTTATTGTAAAATATTTTAAACATATAGACAACATAATGATATTATAAAGCTCTTTATATCCATATCCAAAATAAAAAATTCTTAACATTTTTCCATATTTACTTTGGATCTTTTTTTAACAACACAAAATAGTTATCTTCCCAAGCCCATTCTTCTCTACTCTGATCAGTGGATCTTTTTGTATTCTTTTACCATATATGTATATTTCCATGCCAGTATCCTTTATTACTTTGTGTGCCTTAAAACATTCTATAAATTGTATCATAGTGTATAATTTCAATTGAAAATTTTAGGTTTCTTTAATCATTAATTTAATCATTATCATTCTGAGATTAATGATAGATTAAATGATAGATGTAGCTATTTTCATTCAATTCATCAGCTTTAAAATATTTTCTAATTTATTCATTCTTCTACTAATGGACAGTTTTCAATTTTTCTTTATTCAAACAATGCTACAGCAAACATTTTTGTCTCTGTCTAAACATGGGTGAAGTTTTCCATTGATATGTAGATTGACTCACAGGAAATTGTCAATATTCAACCATTTTGACCTACAAAATGACAGATTATTATGACTCAACCTAGGGGTACCTGGGTGGTACACTCAGTTGAGCATCCAACTCTTGGTTTTAGCTCAGGTCATGATCTTAACGTCATGAGATCGAGCCCCACTCTCACTTATGCTCTCTCTTTCTCTCAAATAAATAAACAAATCTTTAAAAAAAATATGGATCAACCTATTATGTACCTGGAAATGAAAATGCCAGTTGATAGGATATAAACATCTTCAACTGAACCAGCTATAACCAAATTTTGAAGGACGATTTTCTAAAATACTTCTGTAATCAACATCCAAGTCTTGAAAACTCAGTTCACAGAGTTTATTCCATAAAGAAAATAGGAGAGGGACTCAAAGAGAGGTCTCAAAGAGACCTTTGAGAGGGAAGGATAAGATAAAGAGAAGAAACTGGGAGTTCCCACGTAGCTATGTCATCTACCAAACCTTGGGGAAGATGCTATGCTTCATTTGAAATCCCCTAAGTTTCCACTATTCCCTAAGGCAAAGGCATCATGGATGACTGAAAAAATTTGGTACACTATCCTAGAAGATCTGTTCGATGAAGTTTGAGCTTATCTTTAAGAAGCAGCCCAAGGGGATATTTGGAGCCACAAATTATCTACAGTTAAAATAGCAACAGCTTCACTTGTGGTTCTCTTTTCTTAACTAGAATCAGAAAAGATGGGCCATGATGAGAGAGATGAAGGAATGTGTATAGAACTTGTATCAGTTCAATATCTGAACCCAAGGAATAAAGGTTTGTGTCTTAACACGGGATAAAATGGGCTGACGTTTGCTTTCTCAAGTGTGTGTATCATTCCTATAGATGACTTGGTAATTAAACTCTGGAGGTCTCCACTGTAAATTATCATGTAACTTGAACTCCTATAATAAATAAGTACCACTTGCCTTGTAAAAACTATTGACAGTGCTTACAGCTTGCCATATCATTAAAATGCCAACACCCAGTTATCAAATATGATATCTGGATGCTGGAAGCTCATTTTTAACAATTGGAAATGCCCTGATCACCATCCATCAACAAATATTCCCCCAATAAACACAATGCTCAGACTTGGATCCTTGTGGGATTTGGCATTCTTTAAACACTTTACTTGGTTCTGGAGTCCTGGATAGAATCCCTGAGATTTTTTTTTTCCAGATGACTGACATTTGGGAATTTTCTTTATGGCCTCACTAAGTTTTACCTGCCTTTTATAGGTAAATTATGAGATCAGGTCTAATAGACTTAACATTTTGCTACAGTAACAAACAACCTCAATACATCAATGGCTTACAATGAATATATCTATCATGCTCTTGTTTCTTTTTTTTTTTATAAATTTTTTTTAAGTTTATTTATTTGTCAGAGAGAGAGGGAGAGAGAGAGAGCGAGCACCGGCAGACAGAATGGCAGGCAGAGGCAGAGGCAGAGGGAGAAGCAGGCTCCCTGCTGAGCAAGGAGCCTGATGTGGGACTCGATCCCAGGACTCTGGGATCATGACCTGAGCTGAAGGCAGCTGCTTAACCAACTGAGCCACCCAGGCGTCCCATCATGCTCTTGTTTCTTGAGAGCTGTGGGTTAGCTATGGTTCTTCTGGTCTCGGCTCAGCTCTACATTCACTCAGTTTCACTGGGCAGAGCACTGGCATGTCACAGGATCAAGCTCAAAGTCATGAATCAAGCAAGAATACTGGAGGCAGGGGCAAATCACACACTATAGGGAGAGGAATGTAGAATCCTATGACAGAGAGAAGATGAATTGTGGTGAATGATAATCCAGTATATCACAAATTTTCTGAAAGTTTCCTTGACCAATGATAAAAAAGGAAAGGGGGAAAAAATGACACAAATTGGTGCACATTAGCAAAAAACTGAACTTTGAAGTCACATCAAATCTGACACACTCAGTATAGTAAATACTACAAGGCCCCAAGGAGAAAGTAAGGAGTTGCTGAAAGTTCTTACTTCAATTTTCCCATTTGACTCATTATTTGCTTTTCCATTCATTAAAAAGTATGACCAACAGATAATGAACTTGGTCTTTAATAGCATAAAGGATATGGTACTTCCCTTGCTCAAAACATTTTCCCTTATTCTCTTCTGGATTTACCTTCAAAGGTATAGTCTCCTTTTCATGAATATGGTTATCTGAAGAGTTCATTTGCGATCAAATCTTATGAATCAGGTAAATGAATGGGCAAGGTGTATAACAGAGTTAGGGTGGGCAAAAACAAAGTGCCAGTATAAAGCATGGGTTTCTTGAGTTCCCTGCATCCTGGTTCGGAAGGCAATTTCAAATGAGCATTTCCAAGAATGTTCTCAGTAATGGTAGCATCATTAGTATAAACACATAGTCTCTTAAGGTGATACTTTGAAAAATAAAACTCACTCGATAATGCAAGTTCTGATTTTGTTGTCTTGTTTTGTCTTTCAAATATTCATTCTCAAGTCTTGCCCAGATGTATTTCATGGCTATGATCTGTGATAATATGTTAGTATTTGTTTCTGTCTTCCACAGCAAGCCAACCCGTGTTCTCCAAACTGCCAAGGAAAGTTCAAGGGCCTGTGATGATCACTGCATTATGCTCATTTCTACAGAGATACAAAGAATGCTCTGGTCCTTGGCCAATTTTCAAAACTTGTGTGTTACATTCCATCTGTGAGTCTGCACAGGTACTGTAAGCTGACGGCCTTTTCAACAGGAGGCAGAGAGAAACGGATAATGCCCATGTATGTCCCAGTGGAAATTCCCAATGAAATTCAGATGGGAGATGGCAAATAAAACCTTCCTGAAAGACAGCAAACCAAATGGACATGATGTAATGTGGGCTCTGACAAAACAACGCTGTTCAATTACAGGTACATATAATCATATGACTATTTCTTTCTCTCCAAAGTCACGCCCAAGTCTTGAAAATGTCAGGTAGAAATAAACTGCAGAGAAAGAATGCCTAAAGCACATACAAGTGCACTGTGACCCACTGATTTCCATTCTGAAAATCGTTCTGAAAATCTACTTCCCTTCTGAAAATCAGTGAGATTTTCAAGCTGTCATTGTGTGAAAGGGTATTCAGGAACCCAAGGACAATAGTGGCAGCCCCTGGATTATGGTGCTGGGGGCTCTTAATAGGATAGACCATTGTTGAAGTCTCTGTCCTACTGAGGCCCCCTGGAACTAAACCCCCTCGGCCCAGCCTAAACTTTAAATCTGCTAATTTATTACCCTTCCGATTTATTTTCCTTTTCTTCCCCTCTACGAACCGCCCCCCTCCCACCTCCCGCGCCCGCTTTTGGGTGTGGAAAGGAGGCTGGGTGATAAAAATGGAAGAACAGGAGAGCTCATGATGGGAATGGTTCGGTAATGGCATTAACGCCAGAGTAAATTTCAGACCAGTGAGAGCAACAAGAATGACCTCCAGATCACTCGTCATACGTTTGCACTCTTCCTTTCTCCGCCCCGATACTTTGAAAGAATCTCTCGCACCGCACCGTCCACCCCTTCTTGGGCAGCTCTGCTGCTGAAACTTCTGAGCTGTAGGAATGTTATCCATTTCAGTACGTTCAGATTAAAATAAGTGCAGAAAGGAAAAATCTTCACTGGCTGCTGTGACAGGACTCAGAAATAAACTGTTCCTTTCTCCGGGGCGCTGAAATTCGTGGTAAAGCACCAGCATGTGCTTTCCCAAAGAGATTTGCTTACAAAGATCGGCATAGGAGAGGCTGATTGGGTCTCCTGAGATAGCTCTCATCCTCTGACAACTCGCAGAGACCCCGCTGAATCTCGCTCTGCGCGTCTAATTACCTGCCCGATACCTGAGCCCTTCTCCCCTGCAGCCCGGGCGCGCTAACTCTCCCCCAAGGCGTGGCAGACACACAGCTGGGGGGCCGGCCTGGGCGGGGAGCGCCCCCCCCCCCAATCAGCCTCTGGAAATCCACGTTTTAGGGCCTTGTAGTCATTTCCTTGCTAGTACGAGGAAAGTTTTTGTACATTTTTATAAAAGGAGGCCAGAAGAGAACACCCTCCTCTTACTTCCTAATATATTATGTCCTCCCCTGCCGAGTCCGGGGACTTAGTCTGGATTTGGTAACTGAAGTAATATAAATGTTAGCTAAGAAGTATTCCCGCAATATGGTTCCAATTTAGGCCTGTTTTGAAGTCTAAAGGCCCAATATGTCTCGTAGATTCTTCGCTGGACATTAGCGCTAATGTAATTTGCGGAGGAGCGCGGGCCGCGAGCTAGAGGGGCGCTTTCCCAGTGCCAAGGGGACTCTGCATTCGCCGGTAGTTCCCCCCACCACCACCGCTTTTGATGTTGGGGGCTTTGCTCAGGAAATTGCCTTATACTTGCCAGGGTTTGCAGATAAATGGAGCAAGGTAAGTGCTGTACCCTGTCACCACCCTCTCCTCTCTCCAGGCTCTGGAAGGAGGCAGCCCAGGCTGAGAGCAGCCTTTCTCTGCAAGCTGTTTGCACTTTACTTCAATAGCATAGCTCTCAGAACACTGGCTTGATTTGCGAAGACACGCCTGCATTTTCAGAGCAGGGCTGACGCACCCCGCGCGGAGCCCAACCGCCCCCTCAGCCCAGCTCGGCGCTCACACCCCTCCCGAGCCCCCGGCTGCATCCCGGTAATGAGCATCCCCCTGGAACCGCCTGCCCTTTATCTTGCTGGGGGGACCCGCACCTTTTGAACTGCCATCTGTAGATTGTGTTGGTGCACTGACTTGTTAACTGTGCCATGCTGTGAAGGAAATGGCATGATTTAGATCAAGTGCTCAGGACGGCTGTTCATAAGAAACACTTGAGCCAAGCTGTTGCTGCTCAGAAAGTGCCCTGGGGAGAGGGGTTCCGTTTCGGGTCACGGTCCTGCCTTGTATGAGGGCAGGCGCAAAGCGTTGCAATCCCGGGGCTTCGCTGGGGCTGGAGGGAGGGGGTGGGGAGAAACATTATGAAACCATAGAAGCGAGGCCGCCAAATTAACTTCTCACCCTTTCAATCACACTCCAGAGGATAAAAGCCTAACATTTCTGCCTCAGAAACAGGCTCGGTTTACACCAAACAAGTTATTTCTCTAATTTATCAGCCCAGCCAGCCATCCTTCCAATTACTGAAAATCTCCGCTGTTTATGAAGCCACTTTTGTACATGTACAAATGAACAGCAAGCTGGGAAACGGGAGTAGGAAAGTTTTTGTGGACGGGACTTCCCCAAGGCTGCTTATCAAAATCACTCAGAAACAAAAAGTTTCTGGGTTCGTTTGTTCTGTTTCCATGAAAATGTTTTCCCTTGTTCCAACAGGCAGAAATAAACTTGGGGAACTGCGAGTTGAGGTAAGCAGAGATCATTAAATCCCCCTTCTAAATAGCAAAATTCTGCAAATAAAGTTTAATTAGGAAGACAAAAGTAAAACTGAGAGCCAGGCAAGAGGAGAACCCTTCAGCTTAATTCATCAACTCCCAGGCTAATACCAAGGGCACTGATTTGTCCATTATATGGAAATAGATGATTAGGGTCATTCTCTAAGACAAATTTACTTTTCTGCACACTCTAAATCTGTTTAGTCACTTTAAAGGTGTCAATTATTGGAACAGGCTAAGACTATGAATTTCTTAGTAATAGCTTTAATAACATTTTGAAATGAAAAGCAGATACCTTGAAGTCAGCCTGCTTTGAAAAGACATATGAGCAGCTCTGGTTTTAATTTGTGTAGCATTCTACATCTGGAATCCCTTATAATTAAAACTAAAAACTGAACTACTACTTCCACCTGTCAAATGATGAAAAGATGAATGCACTAATAAGTTACTAAATAGCCCAACATGATAGAGTTTACATTCTCATTCTATACAGTAAAACAGAATTTTGGACAGGAGGCTAAAGGTCTTTGGTCATTACTAATAACACACTTTGAGTATTAACCTATATGTCCTGTTGCAACTACTGACGGGATCTTTTTTACATTAAGAGCACATTTTTGTAAGTCTTTGTTTTCAAAGTAAATAGAGATTTCAGAAAGAATATTCAAAACACATAAATTAAGATGTACTTTTCATCCCACGTTCTATGGTTTCATCGTTCTTAAAACCATTCTAATAGCTTCCTCTGCGCATTGTGTGCAGTTGTCCAAAAGAAATCCTGTATTTAAAAAAAAAAAAATCCAGTGTTTACAAATGTTTATCAAGCACTCACAGTGTGCATGGCTTCGGGCTCAGCACTGGCAAATACAAGCAAAATACATCTTTTTAAGTAATTTAGAGTTCAGAAAACTTGCAGTAATTTCTTCAGAATGACAAAACCCCCATTTTTGCCTAGGTTCTGATAAGAAAAAGTCATTTCCTAAGGCTTTTGCCATCACTCCAATTAAAACAACAATGGTCATTAAAATGCCCTCAGACTGTCACTGGTGATCAGAAGGTTAATTATTTAAAAATGTAAATCCTGAGTTGTAATCCCTATTGAAGCTGTTTGAAACAACTCCCCCTGCAGAGGTCGAGCTGTGTGGGCGGGGCCCCTAAAGGCTCATTTTTCTTATTACAGACTTGCTTCTCTGTCACGAAATAAAAATGGAAATATCACATTTTGAAAAGAGCATTGATCTCCTGGAAAACGTAATGAAGCCTTTTTGCCAGCCGTGGAAGGCATCTTCCACAGGGGAGATACGGCTTTTGTGAAGGCTTGTCCTGATGGTTCCCTTCATCACACTGACTGCCATTGGCACCAGAGACTGAAGGAAGAGGGCTAGACCTAGAGGCAGCCCTACTCACAAAGTATGCCCTCCTCTCTCTGTGAGAGTACGCCCAGGAAGGGAATTCCAGTCTGTTTTAACTCTTCAGGGCCAGTGGGGACTCCATTAAGTCATTGCTTTCGTGTCCCTTTCAATATGGCGCTGCGTTCCATTCAAGAAAAAGTAGGATTTGGCTGTCACACACTGGTTCTCAGGCAGAGGTCCCAAACCAGCTACCCAAGCCTCAATCCAGCCTGAAGACATGTTCATGTGGACAGCACGTTGTTCTAGAAACCAAGAGATCCATCAGCAGCATTATTCACAATAGACAAAGTTGAGAGCAACCCAAGTGTCCATAGGAGGATGAATGGGTAAACAAAGAAAGGTATATACATGCAGTGCAATATTGTGCAGCCTTAAAAAGGAAGGAAATTCTGGCATACGCTACAACATGAACCATACTTGATGACATTATGCTAAGTAAAGTAAGCCAGTCACAAAAGGACAAATGTATGATTCCACTTACATGAGGTTCCCTGAGTAGTCAAAATCACAAAGACAGAAGGTAGAAAGGTGGTTGCCCGGGACTAGGGGGAGAAGGGATGAGGGAATTATTATTGTTTAATGGGTACAGTTTCAATTTGGAAGGATGGAAAAACTTGTGGAGATGGTTTCACAACGATGAGAATGTACCTAATGCAACTTGCAAATGGTGGAAATGGTAAATTTTATGTTATGTATATTTCGTCATGATAAAAAAAGAAAGATTTTTTACATTAAAATAGAGAGCTCCGATTTTTCTAGAAACAAAGAAATCCAAGAAACTGTTAGCATTAGCCAGCATTCCTGAATGATAACAGAGATTGAAATGGAGTAGCCCTCACCCTCTTAAATGCCTGTTTGGGGTCCCTGTGGCCCCCACTCCGCCCTCTGGTCTTCTGTCCATTCTACTTCATCCACGTAGGCTACCTGCCAGGCCCTTGCAGCCTTCTTCTGCTCTAAGGGGCCCTGTGGATAGCTCTCCCCTGTGCCTACAGCTTTCAAAGACTTGCATAGAATCCGATTTTACCCTGCAACACAATTAACACCATCTGTCCCAGGCACAGATGAGGTGAGGTGAGAGACAGAAGATAGTATCCATGACAGAAACATGATGGAAAAGCCCATCTCCTACAAATGAACCTTTGATACCCTTTTCCACCTACCCACCATGGAGAGAAGACAGTGGGTGTCACACTCCAGAGACCGACTGAGTCATGCTTCCTTACTCCACAGTTGCAAACAGGGCCATTAAAGAGATGTTTCCAAATGAACGAAAGGCACTTTTCAAGAGATGGTTCATGTTACCTACTTTTCTAATATTGACTTTATATAAATTTATTACAGATTTTGTAGCTCAGCATCAAGGAGCAATGAATTTAAGAATCTTTCTTGAAATCTGGATTATCCCCAAACTGTGAACGTTCCTTCTAAGCCATTGACCGTCTAAGGGTTTTTCCTCTTAAATGCTACTGTCAAACGAGCATTTTAAAGCATTTATCAAAAACCAATGACTGCAAACTTCAATCTGTACATTCCATACAAAGTAAACCCCAGTCTAGCGCTGATGCATAAATGATGTGTTGGTTTAATCTATTTTTCACAGGGGGTGTCTGAGAGTAGGAAAATTAAAAACAGGTAGAATGGACTATTATTACTGTCCCATAGTGTGCTTTTTTACATGAGGTCTGGATTAAGATAACATCTGGTCTATATTTCTTGAACTATTTCCCTTTTATCACAAGAAAAATCGGCAACCCATCTCACAACTGCTCTTAATTTAGATCTAAATATCACTGATGAAACATTGTACAACATGCTGTTATCTGTTAAAGTGATTTCCCTGAAGGAACAGTTGATACTTTTATATATTCCAGCAAAGCTAATCATGCCAGGCCCCCTTAGTAGGACTTACCTTATAATCATATGTTCAAATGTTCCACCTAAATCACTACTTTAGTACCAAATGAGTCTTATTCTGAGATTGATTTCACCGCACTGTTAAATATAGTGCCCCGGTCGGAGAGTCACAGAAAAATCAAGAATCTTTTAGGAGTACAAAACGTTGCTCTGGAGCAAACAAGCCATTGTTTCCCCCACACCATATACTATGGACTTTCCAGAGCCCCTTGCAAGGGAAAGGCAGTAAGCTGTTTTCAGCACTTTTCAGAGTTCAAGTCCTACACAATGTAGAATATTGATTTCACAGAGTAAAAACTCCTGGGTTGGGTTTGGTGGGGGTGTGTGTGTGTGTGTGTGTGTGTGTCTTCCCCAGAATTGTATAAGTTACTTACACAGATAATAAATCAAAAAAAGTATTTTCTCTAAAACTATTTTGCATACCTGTGGTGCACATTCGTTTTCTTCATTTTAAACTACATCAAGACCTAGAATCACAGAAGGTAAGCCTATGCATTAAACAGTTACATGGGAAATTACTTTCTCCAACCCCAACTTTTAATTTGGAAATATCATGTGTTCCTGGTTTTTTAAAAAACACAGAGACCAAAAAACCCCAAAAGTATAGGGGTTAAAAAATTCAACTAGAAGTATTCTTGCATAATGATAAAAACATAAGAATGTTCATTATAGTAGAAGATGAAATTAGAAATGTATTATACAGAAAATACAGAAAAATCAAAGTCAATAAAAATGTTTCTTAATAGGGGGTGATAAAATGAATTACGCTAGATGCATAGTATGGAATATCTTATAGCCCATCAGTAAGGATAAAGAATATTTGTATGTGCTAAGGAAGGATCTTAATGATGTGTTAAGAACAACACAACACGAATAAAGTTTGGTATCATTTTTTGCTGTCACTAAGAAGAAAAAACAGAAATAGACTTATATGCCAATGGGTCCCTAAAAGAGGTCTGGAATAATTCACATCAAACTGTTTGCAGTGATTAACCGTTAGGAATAAGGAAGGAAGAGAACATTTTGTAAACTCCTGTGGGTTTTCTAGCTTTTCATAACACACATATATTACTTTCTAAATTTAAAAAAAAAAAGCATAAAAATGCATTGAAGAAAACAAGCAAACAGAACAGAGATCAATGAGCTATTCCCTTAGAGGAACAAATCATAAGAAGGGAGGTGGCTGGTGGGGAAGGGTAGGTGCCTGCAGAAATGAGCAGGGGGAATGCAACTGACAGGCATCCTGTCATCTTGTATCTTTTGGAGGGAATTCTGAGAATAAAAAGCCTTTGGAAATTATCAGCGGTCAAGCTGGAGCCATTCATTTTTCACCTGCCTGTGTTTGTTGTCTGGCAGCCAGTCAAGGGTGCTATTAGCAGAATTAAGATCCAGAAGAAAAGATTATCCCATAGAAGGCAAGATAAGGGGCTGGAAAGTGTGGCTGGTTATCAATATCACAATACCAAACAGGTCAGAAAGGATTCCGTATAGGTTTCACTCGAAGCAGGTAATCTCTGCAAAAATAATGGAGTGACTGTTCTTCCAAAACGCTTCAGTACTGCAACATACTGCAGTTCATTTAAGATAAAGCGGCGGTTTTACTGAGCGCCCCCATGACTACATTAAGCTGCAGAATGGACAATAAAATGCAGCAACAACGTTCTTTTATTCCCTTACTCAGTCATCCTAGGTAATGAAACAACCCTCCATCTCTCTCCCAGGTCATTTCTGATATTTTGAATGATATACTTTCATTCACTTTTCCTTCCTTCCCTCTGAGAAAAGATCTAAATTGAATTCCATAGTACAATTTGATATAGGAAACAAGAGGAGGGATTGTAACATTATTTAAGTATTTAATTGTTAAGAGGTTTTAAAAATTACCAATAGGAGCGTTTGTTCAAAGCAGCAACTAGGCAGGGCTAGGGAGGTTTTGCCACTCTGGTACTGAAACATGTGTTTTCAAACAATGAATTGGAATGGTGAAGGTTTTGAGTTCATGTCAGTGCCGCAATTTACAAGAGTTCACATACGGCATGAACTTACATAGCATTTCACCTTGTTGTCTATGAATCATTCAATTTTAAGCTCTGCAGCATATGGGCAATTGCAAAATGCAAAGAGGTAAGAAAACACATTTGGCATTTCCATTTTACATACCTCAGGTTGGAAATAAATGGTTTTGTTCTCCCAAATATTTTTCATGTAAATGGTAAAGACTCCTTAATTTGGTTTTCTTTCCTTTTTTCTTTTTAGCAATTGCAACCAAATAGATACTGACTTGTTCAGCTAAATAATATTGCAGTGTTGGGATTACAGACCTTTGTGTTTATTTGTGCACAGAGGGATCAGCAACTAGCAGGCTGTTTACTTCAAGTCATCATTCCAGTAGGAGTAATGGATTGACCATGGTTCATCCATCTAATATTTCATCAATAAAACACATTCCCAAGACAGCTGCAGTTAAGGGAAGTGTCCAACCACTGACAGAATAGCAAGAATAAACATTGTGGCATTCTATCACCAACCGAGGTAACCAAGAACACACTGAATGACCCAGGAACTATCAGTTTATCAATGAGAAAACAAAACCAGCACACACTTAAAATACAAATGGGCTTCGATGTTGCTCTAGAGTCATAACATTGAGTCTGCTATAGCAGCACCTGAAAATGCTCTCATTTCAGCAATGACTTTCAAAACCCTAATGCAGTTGTATTGTTAGTGTGAATAAGAGGAGGCTATACCCATACGAGGTAAATGCCTTCCAAAAGATTTTCATTCCTTCTCCCTATTTTTTCATCTACATTCTAAAGGACATTACCAAAAAAATAGGAAACTGTGGGGGCGCCTGGGTGGCTCAGTGGCTCAGTGGCTCAGTGGGTTAAAGCCTCTGCCTTCAGCTCAGGTCTGATCCCAGGGTTCTGGAATCAAGCCCCACATCGGGCTCTCTGCTCGGCAGGGAGCCTGCTTCCCCTCTCTGTCTCAGCCTGCCTCTCTGCCTACTTGTGATCTCTGTCTATCAAAATAAAATAAATAAAATTTTTTTAAAAATTGGAAACTGTGGTAGTTGAACATTAAGACCTTGTTTTAAGCAGTACGAACACAATACATGAAAACATTTTTATTATTCTTTAAAGGCCAAAAATACAAAGGTATGTAGAATAAAAGCAAAAGCCTCCTTCAAACATCCGAATCCCCTCCCCCCAAATACATGTCAGGCCTCCCTCCTCTTTGCTGACAACAATCTCAGCAATGCAGAAAGTATGTTATGGAACTTTTTCTATGTACATACACACATGTATATTGCAGGATTTTTTAAAAAATAAATGAGATTATACTATATGCATTGTTCTGTAGGTTGTTTTTCATCTTGTTTGTCTCAGAAATCACTGCAAGTCAGTATATTTAGGCTGGAAGTTGCAAACCAGTAGGTCAGAGTTCACAAATTCTTTTAAATGTTTAAAACTTGTTTTCAACATAAAGAAAATCCTTATTTCATTTTTATTTTTTTTAATGAAAGATACAGCAACATTGTGCCCAATTTGCACAATGAACCAAGGAGAAACAAGAATCCCTCTGGTGAGAACCCCATTCTCAGTACATCACATGCTTGGTACCCCCCAGCCCCATATCCATCCCAGCCCTCTAGACCTCAAGTTTGCTAACCCTGATTAGACATATCTACATTGTTCTTTTAAGAGGCTGTATAATATCCAGTAATACAGATGCACCATAATTTATTGAACTATTTCCCTATTTATGTCACTTTTTTTTAAGATTTTATTTATTTATTTATTTGACACACAGAGATCATAAGCAGGCAGAGAGGCAGGCAGAGAGAGAGGAGGAAGCAGGCTCCCCACTGAGCAGAGAGCCCGATGCGGGGCTCGATCCCAGGACTCTGGAACCATGACCTGAGCCGAAGGCAGAGGCTTTAACCCACTGAGCCACCCAGGCACCCCTTATGTAACATTTTTAAAGCTCAAGCTTTCATACTATATTTGATAGAGAAGAGCCAAATCTCATATTCAGAAATTAACTTCCCCTTTTTTTATTTGCCCTTTTACTTTTTCTTACAGTATGAGAAGATCCTGAGTCCATAAGTGATCATGCCTGAGCTGAAAATACAAAGGACTGTTCAATATTTTTCCCTTTGAAAAATGATATTGTAACTGAGAGACCAAAAGCCCAGGGATAGGGAGTGGAAGGGGTGGATCCTAAAAGATAAAGAAAATTCAATCCGAACATTGGGATGGATTCAATGTGCTATTGAGTTCAATCAGGACTTTTCTCTTAAAAAAAAAAAAAATTGTCTGTGGCTTAAAAGTAACAAAGACCTACTGAGTAATTAGAGTATTCTCTGGTATTTTCATCAGCTCTATCTGTTCTCATTCTCCTTTTTCCCCTCTTCTATACCCCTGGCTCAAAAAAATCTCTAAGAGCATATAAAGTTCCCATCACAGGGGTTTGCAACTGTGAAAATGGGACGACAATCCAAAAAGTTAAAAACTTATTCTGCTAAAGTGATGCTGTTCATATGAATACAGCTGACAGACTTCTAATAAGGGGCCAGATCACAGTTACAATTTAGTCACTGTGATATACACACGAACCAAAAATCAAAGCATATGCAAAAAGTGGAAAGGAACTAGAATTTTTAAAAAAATAGTCTATCAGCCAAAATAAGAAACACACATGGAGTGATGCAATTGCTATTCTCAGAGGAGTGGGATTTTTGCCTATGTAATTTGATGGGAGGTAACAGTGCTGCTCAAATAAAAAGATTGACACTAAGACAAAATTTGTCCACCTCCCATGCCTTTCTTCTTCTTATTCAAATTATCTGAAAACCCAGAAACATCACTTTTTTTTTCTAGTGGGCTGCAAAAGAAACCAAAAGTAGAGACATTTTTACATATAGTTTTTGTGAAGATCATATTTATCTGGTACATATTTAATACTTGGAAATAAACCAAAGTCTAGTAATAGCTTATTGTTCAATCTGTTTTTCTAGCCAAAATCAAACTTTAATGATTCGTTACCTGCAGGTTTGAGACATTGAGATAAAATATCTGTACCTACTGAATCTCTTCTATGTGCCCAGCGATAAAGAGGAGTCACCTCTGGGACGCTTGGGTGGCTCAGTCAGTAGGCAACAGCCTTCATCTCCAGTCATGATCCTGGGGTCCTGAGCAAGGAGCCTGCTTCTCCCTCTCCCTCTGCCCGCTGCTCCCCCTGCCTGTGCTCCTGTGCTCGCTCTCCCTCTCTCTCTCTCTCATATATAAATAAAATCCTAAAAAAATAAAAAAAGAATGGTCATCTCTGATGCTTTCCAATAGCATCCTAAAGCCTTGTGGAAGGCGGCAATATTGTTAGAACAAACAATTTTAAACTAAAATTGCATGTCTGTTTTGAAATAACTGATCTGTGCGTTTTTTTTAAAGTTACTTTACTACTCATTTGAGCTCCTCTTTAAAATCTGTGGCTGTATCCCCTATGCTGCACTTTACAAACCCAGACTTAACTTCTTTTATAACTAAAAGTTTGTACCTCTTAATCCCTTTCACCTATGTGGCCCATCCCCTCATCTCCCTCCGCTCTGGCAACCACTGTTTTGTTCTCTGTATTTGTGAGTTTGTTTCTGATTTGTTCTGTTTTTTAGGTGCCCCATGTAAGTGAAATCATACAGTATTTGTCTTTCTCTGTCTGACTTGCTTCACTTAGCATAGCATCTTCTAAGTCCATCCATGTTGTTGCAAATGGCAAGATTTCACTCTTTTTTGTGGCTGAGTAATATTTATACGCACACACACAAGTGCACACACATACACACACCCCACATCTTCTTTATCCGTTCCTCTACCGATGGACACCTAGGTTGCTTCCATATTTTGGTGACTGTAAAGAATGCTGCAGTGAACGTATATCTTTTTAAATTAGTGTTTTCATTATCTTTGCATGAATACCCTGAAGTGGAATTGCTGGATTGCAGAGGAGTTCTATTTTTCATTTTTTGAGGACCCTCCCTACTGTCTCCCCACCGTGGCTGCACAGTTTACATTCCCATCAAGAGCGCACCGGGGTTCCCTTTTCTCCACCTCCTCGCCGACACTTGTTATTTCTGTTTGAGCTGTTAATGATATTTTCCAGGTAAGCTAAAATCAAACTTGTGGGCTTTATACAAAAGACATCTTGCACTGCTCACAGGTGCGTGGACCGCTGCACTGACTGGAACACGTGGACCCTGCAGTTGACTTAAGAGGCACCCCGGGCGAGGCTGCCCTGGGGTGTTCAGAACACAACCATCTCTTTAGAAGAATAAAAGAAATGCTTGCAATCATCCCTTCCCCATTCTTGGAGGTTACAGATAAATTCAAAATCTTCACTTCGTGCTATCTTTAAATGAATTCTCCAAAGGTCTGCTCCTTTCCTATTATTAATATCAAACAGGTCTTAATAAAGGTTTTTGTTTTATTATTACAAACCCTATAATATTTCAACAGTGATAAAGAAAACTGGTCTCAGAAAATCAAAGTCTCAGAGGGTGATGCAGGAGTTGGGTGCAAAGTGAAACACAGCAGACTCCAGGAGATACCCCAGACCTAGCAAAGCCTGTGCCTCCCTGGTGCTCAAAGTGGCCCTTACGGTCAACATGCAGCAGAACCAAAGGCTGATCCCCTTATCATGGAAAGATCGTGCAAATACTGGAGCTGGTATGTACCAGGTACTGTATTACGGACTTAAAGTCTAATGGGTAAGCAGGACACTCACAGGATAGTACCTGAGCAGACTCATGAAAATATCATCATAAACCATCCACTGTAGCCAGTGCCAAGATAGAGATATGTCCAGAGAAGGGACAAACTTGTGATCGAGAAGTAGGGAATGGTCAAGGAAAGCACCTAGATGGGGTATGTTATGGTAAAGGCAAGAACTGCTTTGTCCAGTTGCGGTGGCTCCTTACGCACTAGCCATCTGTTTGAGTCCTAGCTGACGACGGCAGGTCGCTCTCCCAGAGCTCTAGCAAAGGCATAAATCTCCTGGCTTGGGGAGAATCTGTTTGCATTCCCTAGCTACCTTACAGGGATTCCGCTGTGTGGCAAAACTGGCTAATGACTTCTCTTCCCATCAGGCCACAGTTGAAGCAGTTGGAGATGAAGAGCAGATCCCCCAAAGCACCCCTGTTTGCATATTGTCCAGAAACACCGTAGTTTTACTTCAAAAAAAGCATGTGCACGTATGTAAGTACCAAAGGCTTACGATGAAAGAGGGAACACAGAAATATGTTCTGAAGGGTGTTAGGTTCTTTTGAGTGCTGCTATCTGGAGATCTCGATGGACCCAAGTTTAACACAGCCTGGAAGTCACAGATACATCTCCTCAGGTGTTAGCCCCCCAAAATCTCTGCTCAATGTTGCATTGAGCTTATGTGATTATACAGTACATTCCTAAGATCTGTGTTTGGAAGCAATGGAAGTGGCCCATTTTCTATTAGCTGTATTTATTCTAACAGTTGAACATCCACAAAACTGTGGATTCTCTACTCAACCAGAGCTTTAAATTCCTCCGTACAACTTTTGCCCTACATGAAACACT
>PISX010007592.1:0-87796 GCA_004024625.1 Mellivora capensis | reverse complement strand
GCGCTACTGGGTATTTACCCCAAAGATACAGATGTAGTGAAAAGAAGGGCCATCTGTACCCCAATGTTTATAGCAGCAATGGCCACGGTCGCCAAACTGTGGAAAGAACCAAGATGCCCTTCAACAGACGAATGGATAAAGAAGATGTGGTCCATATACACTATGGGGTATTATGCCTCCATCAGAAAGGATGAATACCCGACTTTTGTAGCAACATGGACGGGACTGGAAGAGATTATGCTGAGTGAAATAAGTCAAGCAGAGAGAGTCAACTATCATATGGTTTCACTTATTTGCGGAGCATAACAAATAACACGGAGGACATGGGGAGATGGAGAGGAGAAGGGAGTTGAGGGAAAATGGAAGGGGAGGTGAACCATGAGAGACTATGGACTCTGAAAAACTACCTGAGGGTTTTGAAGGGGCAGGGGGGTGGGAGGTTGGGGGAGCCGGGTGGTGGGTATTGTGGAGGGCACGCATTGCATGGAGCACTGGGTGTGGTGTAAAACTGAACTCTGTTACGCTGAAAAGAAATAAAAAATAAAATATTAAAAAAAAATTCCTTTTTTAAGTTTTTAAAAAGATATTTTTATTTTGGTAAAATATATATAACATAAAATTTTACCATTTTAACCATTATTGAGCATACGATTCAGTGGCATTCAGTATATTTCCAATGTTGTGCATTGGAACTATCAGCTGTTTCCAAAACTTTGTCATCTCAAGCACCTGTACCCGTTAGATAACTGCCCATTCCTTCCTCCTCTGAGTTTCTGGTAATCTCTACTACACTGTCTCTAGGAGTATGCCCATTCGGGTACTTCATATAAGTGGAATCATACAATATTTGTCCTTTTGTATCTGGCCTATTTCACTTAGCATAATGTTTTCAGGGTTTGTCCAGGTAGTAGTGTGAATCAATTTCATTTTTTCTCCTTTTTATGCCTGAATAATATTCCAGTGTGTGGGTAGTCATCTGCTGATGGAAATTTGGTTTGCTTCCATCTCTGGGCTCTTGTGAATCGTGCTGCTGCCGGCATTCCTGTACCTGCATCTGTCTGAGTCCTGGCTTTCAATCCCTTGGGCTGATGCTTAGAAGAGGACCTGCTGAGTCATATGTTAATTCTATGTTTAACTTTCTACCGTTTTCCACGGAGGCTACACCATTTTACATTCCAATAGCAGTGGACACACATTTCAATTTCTCAACATCTTCACCAACACTTGTTTCCTTTTCTTTCTTTTCTGTTCTTTTTTTTTTTTTTTTTTAATAATAGCCATCCTAATGGGTGTGAAGTGGTATTTCATTGTGGTTTAGCTATAATTCCTTTTGATCTCATCCAAAGTAGATTATCCACTGCCTCTCACTCACTCTCCCACAGAATGCGGATCTTTACTTTCATGCTGTTTTCACAGTGTGTCCTTCTGTTTGTTGAATGCTTGCCTTGCTGAGTGGCCCAGGATTTGGCAAACTCTGGCTTGAGGCTGTAGGTCAGATCCAGCTGCTGTCTGTTTTTGTATGGCCCACAAGCTAAAAATGATTTGTTACATTTTTTAACTGGTTTAAGAAATCAGAAGAAGAATACTATCCCGTGAAATGTGGAAATCATATGAAATTCAAGCTTCGCTGTGCCTGAATGCTGCCGTTGGCGCCCAGCCTTGGTGTCTGCATATAGTTTTCAGTTGTTTTGCATCATAAAGGCAAAGTTAAGAAGTTGCATCAGGAACTACGTGTTCTGTGAAGCCGAAAATATTCACTACCTGGTCTGTTTCTATGTAAAGAAAAGATTTGCCGTCTCCTGAACTAGAGCCTGAGCGTAAGAACGCTCACCCTACTCTCTCTACAACACCGGCCATGAACGTGGTCTATATGGTCTACAACACGTGGTCCCTTCTTACACACTGACTCCAGACACAAAAATAAATTTGAGATGGAGCAGAGAACTGAATGTAAAAGATGGAACTGGGAATCTTCTAGAAAACCTAGAAGGATATTTTTGTAAACTCAGCTTAGACAAAGGTTTCTTAGGACACAAAAAGTACTAAGCATAAAATGAGAAAACTGGACAATATTAACATTTTAAAGTTCTGCTCATCCAAAGATACCGCTAAGAAAATGGACAAGTCACAGATTGGGCAAAAAAATTTGCCATCCGTATATGTGATAAAGAAGTATGCAGAATGCACAAAGAACCCCTCAAATAATAATAAAAACATAAACACAGGGATGCCTGGGTGGCTCAGTTGGTTAAGCGTCTGCCTTCGGCTCAGGTCAGGATCCCAGGGTCCCGAGATTGAGTTCCACATCGGGCTCCACATAGGCGGAGAGCCTGCTTCTCCCTCTGCCACTTCCCCTGCTTGTGAGCGCTTGCTCTCTCTGACAAATGAATAAAATCTTTTTAAAAAATACAACCCCCCCCCCCCATAAACACAAACTTTTTTTTTTATTGGGCAAAAGAAAGACTCAGTTCACAAAAGATGTAAGAATGGCCAATGAGTACATGGAAAGGTGTTTGACATCATTAGTCAACGGGGAAATTCAACTTAAAACCACAACAAACACAATTTCATACACCTGAGAAGAGACATAAAGAAAAAGAAAAAGAAGAAAGAGTCAATATTGGTACTGGGGGAGCAACCCAAGCCTTTATCGTGGTTCAGTTCTGTAATTCCCAAAGGGGAGAATTCTACTTCAGGTATTCCCCGGGAGGAATGAAAACAAAAGTCCGTACAAAGACTTACACATGAATGTACACAGTGCCTTTATTCATAACAGCCACAGACTGGAAACAACCCAAATGGCATTAACAACAAAAAAGATTTTTTAAAATTAGGTAAATCCATATGATGGAATACTATTCAGTAATAAAACGAAATGAACGACGGATAGACCCGATGTGGATGGATCTCAGAGTTGGGCAAAGTGGGAAAAAGCAGACCCAAATGAGCACATGCTGTCTGGGGCCATTTAGATGAAACTCTAGGGGAAAAAAAAAAATCAGTCTAATCTATCAGGACCAGAAGCAGGACTTGCCTCATGGGCAGGATGGAGGGAGGTGCTTGGTATTGCCTAGAACAGGGCAGGGGAACTTTCTAGAATAATGAAACTATTCCCTAATTTGCTTTGGGTGGATGGTAATTACAGAGGTGCCTCTCATTGCCAAAACTCAGAATTAAACGCTTAAGATCATTGTATTGTATGTGGAGGATGCCGCCATTTAAATAATGAGAGAGGAACAGAAGAAAAGTGGAAAGAGACCCCTTCGTAGATGCCCGGGTTCTGGGAGTCAGCCTTGCCTGCCCTCCCAGAGCCCAGTCCGATTTGCAAAGGAATATGAGAAACCACGGTGCCCTGATGTCTGTGAGTTAGAAATGCCCCGACTCATTTCCTGTTTTAACCAGAGCTCTCCCCTGAAGGAAGTAACAGCAATCATTCCTCCTCTGAGCCCTGAAGCTTGGAGTCCAGAAAGCCATTTCCCGGCTGCACAAAATGACAGCACCATCCACTCAGCGGGGAACGGCTTCCATCTGCTCTCCGTGGAAGCCCCTGGGGCCTCGGATCCGCCACTGGTCTGTCTGACCGGCCGGAGCCCACTCCCTCCAGCATGCTGTGTAGACCCCCCGGAGTAAGCACAAGGGTCCCCACAAGAGGGGGAGGTAGAGAAGCAGAGGCAGAGGTGTCTCTAGTTTTATTCTCTAGAGGGCAAGTGAGGGAAAGCTGTCTCCACGAGGCAAGTGAAGACCCTTGAATTCCTTGGACTCCCAGGCCAGTGTCAGAATCGGCTTGCTGTGGGAGTTCCCGAGGCTGTGGTAGCACGTTATCTCCAAATGAGTGTCTTAAACAGCAACAACTTACCTTCCAGTGCTGGAGGTCAGGTGTCCAACCCAGGCCCCATCGGGCCAAAACCAAGGGGTTGGTAGGGCTGCGTACCTTCTGGAGGTTCTAGGGGAGAATCCATCTCCTGGGCTTTTCCAGTTCAGAGGCTGCCTACTTTCTTTGGTTTGTGGCCCTCTTCCCCATCTTACTGCCCTTGGAGCTCCTTGTGTCCTTCTTCTACAGTCCAGTCTTCTACAGTCTTCTACAGTCACGACCACCTCCCCACCTCCCCCTTCTAAGGACTCTTACCATGACATAGAGCCCACCTGGATAATCCAGGATCATCTCCCTGCTTTAAAATCAGCTGAGAGCAAGTTTAGTTCCTTAATCTCAATTCCCCTTGCCGTTCCAGATCACTGATGCCCCGGCTCTCCAGTTGGGAGAGGAACCTCCTAGAGGGAGCCATTATGCTGCCATCGACTCTCCCTGATGTTCCAGCCCAACATTAACTCACAACCTCCTCACCCTTGTAAAATGGACCTGGACTGATAGTTTGGTTCTGAGATTTACAAGGTACATGAATAATGATAGCGTCAACAGCAAAGCGATAATGATGCTGACCACACATGGAGAAAATGCCATAAAGCAGCCACAGGGGACACACGGTCCCACTTGATCCTTCTAGGACCCCGCAGGAGTAGGCTGATATCATTATCCCCATTATAGATGGGGAAACAGACCTGGGCAGTATAAATAACCAGCCCAAGATTGCTCAGCTTTTCATGGTGGACCCAAGGTTGGAACCCTGTTCTGTCTGACTCTAGAGTCTTTGGTCTAAATAGCAAATGTCTTAAGAGCAAATCTGTACTATGTCTCCAAGTCATGTTTTTTTTCCTGAGCAGAGATTTTATAGGAGGATTAAAGAGAACATCTGTCCAATGCTGAGCCCATAAGAGAACCCCAACCACGGAACTTTTATAAGTAGCTCAAAGATGGTCTTGTTGCCTCTTCATGCCTCTCCTGTTCTTTCCTTCCTTCTTTCCTTCCATGCATCCATGCATCCATCCATCCATGGCATCTTTTAAAGTGGATGCAATCTGGTGTAATAGTGAAGATCTAGGCTTGACATTTAGGCTTTCTGGGTTCAACTTGTAGTTTTAGCTGCTTCTGCGTGGGCCCATGTCACCTCTATAAACCTTTCCCTTTGGTACAAATTGACTCGGAATTATATCTACCTTACCAAGCTGTTGGGAGCATCCAACAGTCAGGGACGCACACCACACAACGTAAACTCTCATGACTGAGCCACTCCTGCGAGTCCATTACTGAAGCAGGTGGTGCGAGTGGGGAAAGTATGACCTTTGTTCACAAGGATCTCTCTCCCTCTCTCTCTCTCTCTCTCTCACACACACACACACACCCCAGTTAATGACATAAAGTGGGAAATCAGGAAGGATTCCAAACTGGAGCCTGAGACAGTAGATAACATGGTTCTAATTCATGGTTAGGAAATCCATGAAGGACGAGGTCAGTGTGTACTCAGAGAAAGGCAGGGCTCAGTAATAAAGATGCAGGGTGAATCACACATCTCATCACTGCCTGCAGCCCTGGAAGAGGCCCTCGGTGTCCTGCGGGGTTCTTTCACTCACCAGATGTGGTCTAGCATAGCACGTCTCCTACACAGCTGCCCACATATGAACTTTGCCATTGGCGCCATATCTGGCCCCAGCTCGTCTAGTATTCCCTTCGTGTTTTTCTTTAAAGCAATCCACTACTTATACTTAACCACGTTTATATAAAATGGAAACTTTATGTCACTGTGTTAATGGAAGACTGATTTGTTGGCCAGGGATAGAAAGAAACTAAGAACGGATACATTGACTATTAAAAGTAATACATGATTTGTCCATACACCTCTTCCTGTTATTCTGTATCCTTCCCAGGGTTGGCATCAAATACTTCGGGAGACGTCATTCTCGTGGAAGGAATGGAAGATTCTGCAGGTTTGGACGCTTGATGCCTAAGCTCTCTGCTTCGCCGTTTCTGACAGCTGAGATGAGCTGCTCATACAAAAAGTCACTGTGACTGAGAAATGCCTGAGCCCAGGAGGGTACACAGAAGCTCATTTAGTTCCCACAAAGTTCCCATAATGATGTATTGTTATTGAGGTTGTATCTATGAGGAAACCAAGTCACAGAGAGAGGAAGTGACTTTGCCCAGTCACCGTCTCCTGCCTAGAAGAGCGGGAATGTGAGCCTGAGCCCATCTGAGTACAAACCCTTGACGGGGGCACAAAACTGTGCACAACTCTGTGGGCTAGCCTCCATCCACGGGGCCGAGAACAATCAAACGCTTAGCGTTTCCTAAGCTCTTCCTAAGCGAACGCTTAGGAAGATGCGCTGGGGGAAAGGAGGGGAGGATATTTAATCCGCACTTAGCATGGACCAGACTCCCTCCAAACACTATTTCCGTGTTAATTCATCTCCTCTTCATAGCTGACATGTGATGGAGGTCTTATTACGGTTCCCATCTTACAAATGAGAATGTTGAGGCACAGAACCTTTGATTAACTTGGAACTGGTAAATGATGAGCCTGAATTGGAACCCAACGGGTCTGGCTGCAGAGCCCGCGTCTGCACAACCGATAAAGGCATCGTACAGATGGCGGTTTATGTCATCACCTGTGACGCTTTCCCCACTGCAACTGAACACTTATCAATCGGCCCCAGGTCTTATCTAGCCCCTGCCAAGCCACACCTTGCTTTATTTCCTCTTTGAGATGGAATTCAGATGACCGTCGCCTTCTATGAAATTAACCTCATTTCCACAAGGTGCGCATTCATTCAGTCCTCCAACTGACATCTTGGATGCATCATCGATGCCCACTCTATGCCAGGAGCTGGGCCATGAGTCCAGAAACAAGAAAGCGGTCATGTGTGATGCTCAGATGGGCTCAGTCACGCAGACCTGGGACCAACGTCCACGGCCAGCGTGCTCCAGCCGTGGGACCTTTGGTATAAAACCTTCTGAGAACCTGTTTCCTCATCTCTAAAATAAAATTACTACAACTACCCATAACTTCTTTTTTCCCCATCATTTACTTTTTGGAGAGAATTTTTTGGGTGAGGGTTTACGTAAGAATACCTCCTTAATTCATTTCATTCCGTTGAGTAGAGAGTGTTGTGATCATTTTCATATGTTTCTGTTTGTTTGCTGATTGTAAAAGTAACCCAGGCTCAAAATCTTACGTCTCAAAGCTTAAAGACCAGATGCATTTTGCAAGCCAGATTATTTTTTTTTCAGATTTTAGAAGTGTTTTATTTATACTGAGTATAAAATTAACCATTTAATACTTCAGAGAATTGCATGAATATTCTCAACATCTGAGATCATTAAGAGCCTCACATACACCCAGAGGAGTTCAGATTTACCATCAAATAAGCCTTGTGGGTTCTGAAATTGTGGGTGAGGAATTATGAATGAGACCCGCACATGGTATAGTAGAAAATTTGGAAAAACACAGTCAAGTACTAAAAATAATCATGTTTATAAGAGATAACTACTGAAATTTCCATGTACCTTTTTTTTAAGAAAAATTAATTTATTTTAGAAAGAGAGAGAGAAAACACGCATGGGCAGGGAGATGGAGCAGAGGGAAAGGAATAGAGAAAGCAGAAGCTTCCCCCACTGAGTTCAAAGCCTGACCCAGAGCTGGATCTCAAGACCTTGAGATCACGACCTGAGGCGAATCAAGAGTTAAACGTGTAACCAACCGAGCCATCCAGGTGCCCTTCCATGGATCTTTTCTAATTTATTGAATTATTTAAGAATATTATCAAACACCTATTAAATGCTCCTGGCTAATGGGTCTCAGTTAGAGGTGGTTTTGTCACCCAAGGGACATTTGGCAATAACTGGAGATATTTTGGTTGTCATAACTGGTGGGTGGGAGGAGGGGCACCACTGGCATCTCGCGAGGAGACGTCCTCCCTAGAAGTCCTCCCTAGCAGAGGCTGCCACACACCCTGCAATGAGCAGGACCCCACAACAGAGAATGCCCCAACCCCGAATGTCAGTAGGGCCATGACTAAGACACTCTGGTCCAGGTCCTGGGCATAGAGCAATAAACAAAACAATAAAAAAAATTAATGTTTACTTTGCATTTATAAAATATATACACAAACAGATATTTGTGTTTTAAAATTTGGTATTTTTCACTATATAGCTTTTTACTTAACATTGCTTCATAAACAGTTTGCGATATTATCAAAAATTCTTCAAGCACATGAGTTTTATGCCTGTAATATATTCTTTGAGAAAGACGTAAAATTTTTTTATCCATTTCTTTCTTTCTTTTTTTTTTTAAAGATTTATTTATTTATCAGAGAGAGAGAGAGAGAGAGAGAGCACATAAGCAGGGGGAGCTGCAGGCAGAGGGAGAAGGAAAAGCAGGCTCCCCCTGAACAAGGAACCAGATGTGGGGCTTGATCCCAGGACCCTGGGATCATGACCTGAGCCAAAGGCAGACACTTAACCGCCTGAGCCACCCAGGCTTCCCTAGCCATTCCTTTCTATTAAACTAGATTTAATCTACATGTCTGATTATTCCATTAGATTCTAAGTCTTGAGGTTCATCCTAGAGGCGAGGAGATTGAATCAAAGGGGTACACACTTAAAAGTCAGCCTTGACGTACATGGTGAAATTTCTTTGCGGAAAGGTTGTCCCAGTTGTACTTGGTGTAAGTGTTTACATTTAAAAATCAGGCGTCTTAAGGTGTTGAATAACAGAGCTAGTTCAAGCTAGCAATAACACTTCTAGAAAATTCTGTAACTGGAAGAGGCCTTCAGAAAGTGGAGAATATAGTCGGTTGGGTTCAACTTCTACTTGCCATTTGAACCTGAGTGGATCAAACATACTTCCTCTCAGTCAGTCCCACGGTACTCATTGTATTTTAATCATCCCAGAATGCAAACAGATTGGATACAGTTCAAAGACTGAGCGGCAAAACATAATTAAGAAGTGACTGACTTATGGGAAAAGGCGAAAAGAGCTCAGAGTCTGAAAGCCATGCTATGGAAACCCCTGGAAGATGAGGGGTGGGGAATCACCATTTCCAGCATGGACATTCAGTAAATAAAAGGGGAGGAGAGGAACTTCTGGTGAGGGGCAGGGGTTCACAGGGTAATGAGATCTACTTGAACAATGAGAATTCCACAGTGAAATCTCAAGAGGAAACTTCCCTGTGATAGAATTCTTTTACAAGAGTTAGTAGGTAAACCAGCAAGGGAATGACGGCCCATCAGATAATGGGATTTTGCTCTCCAGAGGGTGTTGCATGAGAACTGAGCAGAACCGGTAAAGATTCTCCCTTCCTCAGGAGGTGAGTGAGTGCACACAGCATCTGCTGTAAGTCGCAGTTGACTGGAGAACTTTGATTTGAAGGGAAGAAGATTCACATTTTTATCTGAGACTGAACACCAGCCCAGCACCAACAAAAAGCTCATCATTTTTTTTTTTTTCTGTGAAGAGACAGATCATAAATGTTTTTGGCTGTGGGGCCCTCCAGGCTGCGCCAACTGCTGAGCTCTACCTTTGTTGGCCGAAAGCAGTCATTCACAGTGTGTAAATAAAGTGCATGGCTGTGTTTCAATAAAACTTTATTTACAAAAGCAGCCAGTGTTCAGGGGCGTGAGTTGCTGACCCCTGATCTAGAGGAATGGGAAAGAAGCAGCTTTAAAAAATAAGGAGATGGGGTTCAAATCCCGTTTCTACTTCCTACAGGCCATGTAACCCCAGGCAAATTAATTGACTTTTTCCAACATCGCTTTCCCTGAAAAGCAGTTAATTGGAGTATGTACCTTATGAATTTGTCCTCAGAATACAGTAGAACAATGCCTGAATAATGTTGAGTGTGGGCCTAAGCACACAGAAGTTTTGTAATAAGCGCAGGAGAAGAAAAAATAATTTTGCTAAGGTCTTTATCCCCTGGTATTTAAGTTTGTGTAAATGTTGCCTCCAAAAGCCACCACCTCCTGAAGTTCATTTTATTTATTTATTTAGATTTTATTTATTACTTTGTCAGAGAGAGAGAGAGAGAGAGAGAGAGGACAAGCAGGGGGAAGGGGCAGAGGCAGAGGGAGAAGCAGACTCCCCAGTGAGCAGGGAGCACCATGAGGGCCTCGATCCCGGGACCCGGGAATCGTGACCTGAGCCGAAGGCAGATCCTTGATGGACGGAGCCACCCAGGCGCCCCAGTTCATTTCATTTAATACGTGTCCCAGTCGCCAACACACATGGTGGGTGACTGTCCTGTGGGATCCCGGTGCCTATGCCTTAGCACCTCGTGGGTGACTGTCTTACAGGGTCTCTCAGAGCAGGAGTGGGGACGAGGACTGGGGCTCCATGGTTTAGCCAGGGGAAGCAGCCAGGAGATGGGCAGCAGGGGAAGCAGGACAGGGCAGGGAAGACGCTATGCGGAGCTTTTCTGAAGTGGAGTCGGCTTTGGCCTGACCCCATGGGGAGCCCTGGAACATATATGGCGCCACAGTGTTAGCCTCACCTGTAGGCCAAGGGGTCGGCCTTGCACATGGCCTTGGGCTACTGGCTGCGGGCTGTCCTCATGAAGGGTGAGGAACTCGGGTTCTGTAGAAGTCTCTGTGTTCTGAGGTCATGCCCTAAGCCACCCAGGAAGTGTCGCTGGCTTATAGAAAGAGGGAGAAGGGCAGGGCCAGGGTGGCTAAGTCATCATCTGTCACTCCAGAGACAAATTGTCTAGCTTAGAGGCTCAGCCCAGGAATGGCGAGGACCTTGACGGTGATGTTCTCATTCTGTAGGCACAGGAAATAGCTGCTCTCCCCGTGACCTGTGGCATTTCCTTCGCCCAGAGGAGCGAGTGGCCTCATGCGGATGACCCAGCGCGGGGCTTGGCACGGTGGCCCTAACGTCACGGTCAGCACCTGCCGGGGTGTTGGCCTCTCGTGGGAGTGGCGTCCAATTCTGGCTCTGCCACTTGACCCACGGGACCCTGTGCCGATGACTCAGCCGCCCTCAGCTTTTAGTTTCCTCGTCTATAAAATGGGAATGGGACTATGTCTTAGTTCATAGGGGTTTTGTGAGGATTAGAGTTAATGTTTATAAAATGCTTAGTACAAATTAATGTTTACTACAGGGTAACTTTTTTTTCTTTTCTTTTCTTTTTCACGTTGTGGTGGTGGTGTGTTTTGTTTGTTTCATTTTTGTTTCTGGTTTTTTGGTTTTTGTTTTTCAAGGAGCAGCGTGCTCTGGCGGGCTCCCTGTCCAGCGTGTGACTTCGGGTTTTTGCCATATCTGTTACCACCCGCCCTATTATGTATTTAATATACATTAACTGTCTATAAACTTGCACAGAAGACCAGTGTGACGACGGTTCGGGTGAACTAGAACCCGGCACGCGTCGGGTTTGCCGTAAATGAGACCTATTAACACCATCAGCTCTGACATTGAGCGGCTCCTAGAACTTGCATTAACCCGTTTCATTCCATCCTTTTAGAATCAACTTTTTGGCATTCCCTCCGCTGAATGAGGTCACGTCTTTGCTCCTGCGTGAACTCATGGCATGTTCCTATAGTGGCTTTCTTGGCTAGGAATTTCATGCATAATATCAGGGGGTCCCCCCCCCCCTTTTAAATATCTCGGGCTCTGACAGATTACAAGGAAGTGGTTACTCAGCGAGGAGTGCTCACGACTGACTGCAGGGAGCAGTGGAAATCCCCCTTCCTTGCCTAAAATAACCGGACCTGGAACGCGACAATATAAGCTTTGTCCAGGCTTGAAACAATATCCTTTCCAAGTGGATTTTGTACGGAAATACTTACCAGTCTATGGTGGTAGTTCTCACTGACGGGGTAGAAAAAGGTTAGTCATTCTGTGTTCCATAGCTAAAAGGGCCATTGTTAGTACCGATGAGTCCCAGAGGAGTGAAATTCAAGTAAGTGGACATGGTCATATTGGATTCACCCGACTTCTCCCCTGCCCCTCATCTCATTTGATCTCTTTACTCTCACAAAAATCTAATTCCAGAAATAGACGCGCTCTCCATTTATTCGATTACTTTTATTGCAAGTCTGTTGGTGACAACCTTCCCCTGGACACTTCCAGGCAGATTCTGGGGAAACGAGAGAAGGAAATGCCCAGGTCCCGATGGCAGAGCAGAGTTCAGAGTGGCTGAGTCGGGACGAATGTCTGTGAGTTCAAATTCCACAGCGATTTTGAAGCCATGCCTCGCGTTGGGTCAGAAAGCCCGTAACTAGAATGAGGGCAGGTGTCCAGCCTGCATGTGACTCAGGGCGAAGCAATGTGGGATTTGGTTTGGAAGAATAGCCCAATTTGAAAGTCTGTTCTGACTCTTGTAGAGTAAAAAAAAAAAAAAAAAAAAAAGACTGGGCAAGATCTTGGCCAGATCTTGAGAAATGCTCCACTGTCTGTTTTTTAGAAGTTGTATATGTTATCGCTTACAAAAATTCATGTGAGGCTAAGAGGAAAGGGGGACAAGAATCAAAATGGGAAGCCATAAAAAACTTTTTTTTTTTTTAAGTTCCAAGAAATTTTGTTATTTCTGGTCATATTAGCCAGTGTTAAGATTTTTCTCCAGGCCTGAACTCCTGGCCTGTGATTTATGGAGATGGAAAACCCACATCAGGGAAGATTTCCTTCTAAAGGAAGAAAGGGGGCAGAGTGTAAAGGTCATTTGGGCTCCCTGTTCCTTGCTGAGGTCTCTATAGGTCGACACTCTCCAGGCAACTCAGGGAGGGTCCCCCTCCCACAGGCTGGGAGGCTGGGGTGGGAGGGGCCCGGAATGTGGATTTACTCCTTCCACGTGTGAGGCCCAGGGACTGGGGTAAGGGCGGGGGGGACTTTGGAGCTCACTCAAGACTTTTCTCTTTTTTGCCTCTCCTCTCAATTTTTCTCACCAGTGTCTCATTTGCACATTGAATTTCCACGACACCCAACTCTGCAGTCCCAGGCTTGGCCAGGGGCAGTAGCCGGAGAGAGAGAAAAACAGTCATGTCGGCGATGCTGGCAATGCCTGTCAGTCCTCCAAGGAGCTTGAGCTGGGAGGACATGACTGCTCCTTCCTTAGGAGGGAGAACCCTCTTGTTCCCTAGTGTGGAAACACGGTCTACAAATTCATGTTTTTTTCAGACCAGGGTGCCTAAATGTATACCAACTAGTGTACCTGGTGTTCAAAGTCATAGTCATCTCTGTGTTCCAGAATGACCTGACGTGAATGCCCAGGGAAACGTGGAGAAGAGCTGTCATGGAACCCTGGTTTGTAATCATAGAATGCGTTCTGGGTTGGGTATGGACCCCAAGCATAGTCAGTGGCATTCGTACCTGGGACTTTTGTTAGGACCAAAGGGAAAAACTGTGTTTGTGTATATGTGTGTTTCCCTTGGACCCAGAGTCCATGAGGATCATCTCCGCCTGAAGCTACAGATGACAGCTTCGCTGTACTCACATGGTGAGAGTGTACCTGGAAATAATGCCAACATAAAGGAAAAGAAAGCCAAGAAATGGAGAATGGTGTGCTCCTGCTAACTGCATTTACACCCTGGATCCATCTATGCCTGAAGTCAGCAGTAAATTTGGATGCTTCGGTTACATAAGATGATAATTTCCTTTGTAATTCTTAAACCAAGTTGAGTTATGTCGCTGTCACTTGCCACGAAGGTAGTCTTGCTATGACGTCAACCTTCCTCCGACGTGAACTCTAAGTAGACAGGTAAATACTCATCTCGGTTAATGACCACACTTTGCACGAGAGAAATCCTCTAATCCAAGACTCAAGTGCTTACTCTCATCTATGCTCAAGGGTAGACTTTGATTTTAAGGAATCGATCTGCTTCAGCAGTCGATACTTTTTCCAAGGGGAAACAAAAATCTATTCTAATTGCTATTGAAGAAGCACTTATGACATAATTTGGGATCAGTCCATGCTACCAAATGTGGTATCTGTGATGAGTTCAAAGCATTTCTTTAATCATTAGGTTTTTTTGTTTTGTTTTGTTTTTTTAAAGATTTTATTTATTTATTTATTTGACAGAGAGAGAGAGATCACAAGTAGGCAGAGAGGCAGGCAGAGAGAGAGAGGGGGAAGCAGGCTCCCTGCCGAGCAGAGAGCCCAATGTGGGACTCGATCCCAGGACCCTGAGATCATGACCTGAGCCGAAGGCAGCGGCTTAATCCACTGAGCCACCCAGGCGCCCTAATCATTAGTTTTTATACAGAAGTGGAAACCCACCCTCTCCCTCTGAGTCACTGGTTGCCTAATAGTTCCCCCCCTGCCCCACCCTTTGAGATGGCTCCTGGCTTGCATGTTAAGTTTATGACAAGCACCTACTCCCAGACATCTATCCTTAATGAGCCTCTGTGTAAGGCTCTGGCGTGTGGGCTGTGGCCCCGGAGTCCCGTGACCTCGGTATCCCCAGGTACCCATTTCTCGTGGCTACCCACTGAGTGAGCGGGGATTTCGCCATCAGGGGCAGAAGCCTAGGACTTGTTTTGCTTGTAGCGATAATGCTCCATGCCAAGTCATCCCCAGAACAACAACCAGGGACAGAGCTTAGCTGCCTAGAGATGCAAAAGGAAAATTTTGTAAGCTCGTTGCATAACCCTTTCCTCCTGTTAGAGCTTGTGCCTCATAAGACTCTCCCTCTCTCGGTCTTCCAGAGAGCTGCGTGCCCCCAGGCAGGGAGCGGGTTGGGCATCTATCTGGAAGACTGCAGACACTAAACAGGGAGAGGGCCCAGGACCGCACAGAAGCAGAGAGAGGCCCGGGTGGTGCCTTTGATGAGGCTTCTGGCATCTCAGGAAATAAAAATGAAGGATTGCCAAAAAGAGGATTACCAAAAAGTGTGGAATTTTTTTTCAGCATTTGCATTGAGTGAAATGAGACCTTGAACACACACACACACACACACACACACACACACACATTAGCGGTCACTGTAATGATATCATGCTTTATACAGGATCGTAAGATTTATAAGACATATGTTACCTTAAATGACCCACAGGCAGCATGATCTGTGGATGGGACTGCGAGGCCTGTGATCTTCTTAGAGATGGCGTCAGAAGGGCAACACAAGGATTAGGCCAAATGCCCCCGGGTCCCTCACTGCCATCCCCACTGTATGATATTAAAATTAATTTTAAAAAATGATTAAGTTGTGTCTTGTGTCTCCTACCTTCTTAGACTTGGGAGTGAAGGTCATAGAACCATTACTTGACATTCAATGCCTGCTCTGTGGCTTTGCCGGGACCCGCTGTGTGACCTTGGGGAAGTCACTTTACCTCTCTGGATTTCCCCATCTATAAAAATGCAAGTGTTGGATGATGACCTTGCAAGTTCCTCCTAAAACTGCATGATTATACCAGTTCCATGTGGACAGTCTAGGTCTTCACAATATAGTGGTGGGCACAGAAAAAATAGCAAAAACGACTCCACCCAGTTCTCTGTCCTTTCGTAAAGGGAGCTTACATACTCTATGGGGCTGGAGTAGTGGATGGGAATAGGGAGGTGGGAAGTGCATGTGCGTGTGTGTGTGTGTGTGTGTGTGTGCGTGTGTGTGTGTGTTTGTGTGTGTGTGTTGATAATCAGCAAAAATGACAAGTATACAATGCTACGGTGAATGCCCTGGAGAATGACAGAGCGATGAAAAGGGATAGCGAGTGGACTGGAAGTCTCTGGACACTAATAGAGGATGTGTGCAGAGGTGGGTTGGGGGCTCAGGGGCAGAAGGGCCCAGTGGAAACAAGAACTGACTCCCTACAAATCAATAATAAGAGAAGGGAGAGAAGAGAAAGGAGAGAATACCAACCAATGACCAGAAGTGCCATCAGCCAGGTCTAGATTTGAATCCAGACTCAAACCACTTACCAGCTGGGGGACCTCACGTCCTCCTGTCAGTGTAATCCTTAGCCTCTTTGCCTAGAAGGGGGGCGGGGCATAAGAAACTCTGCCCTGTGGAGTGAAATGGAATAATGTTTCCAAAAGGCCCAGCCCAGAACCTGCCCCACTGCTAAACGCCTCACCTGTCATTAGCACAGGGCTTGCTCATACCAGCTGAGCACCTACCCAGTCCTGCTTCCTGTCGGTGACTTCCCCTCTCACCTCCTCCGGACAAGCCCAAGAGGCAGGCACTAGTATGATCCCATTTGATGGAGAAAGAGGCTGAGATAAGGCATCAAGCCAAGGCATGAAGGTTAGTCATTTTTATTTCCTGAGATGCATGAAGGACATCATTACTTGTCCTCTGGTAACACCGGAGGGGGTTATGATGAGTGAGTCCTGTAACAGGGAGGTCAGCATCGACAGGCAACCGTACTGAGGCTAGGACTTACTCGCAGTGCAAAGAGAAGAAATACCACCTTTGACACAAGTGCATCCTGTTTCATCCAACACGCAGTGTATCGTATGGGCGTGTAATTTACATACAACACAATCGACCAATGGGTCTTGTTTTGAATTTTGACAAGCCTTGCAACCATTACCGAAACCATGACAATTACTGATTGGCTTTGTCTCTGTAATTCTGCCCTGCCTAGAATTTCACATAAATGGAATCATATCCTTCCTTCACTGAACGTGTTTTGGAGATTCACCCACGTTCTTGAGCATATTAGTAACCCCTTCCCTTACACTGCTGAGTAATATTCCGTCACAGGAATGGACCACAATTTGTTTATTCACTTACCAGTTGGTAAACATTTGGGTTACTTCTAGTTTTTGGCTTTTAGGAACACAGCTGACATGAATGATTGAACACAAGATTTTGTGTAGACGTGTGTTTTATTTTTTTTTAAGATTTTATTTATTTGATAGAGAGAGATCACAAGTAGGCAGAGAGGCAGGCAGAGAGAGAGAGAGAGAGAGAGAGAGAGGAGAAAGCAGGCTCCCCGCCCAGCAGAGAGCCCGATTCGGGACTCGATCCCAGGACCCTGAGATCATGACCAGAGCTGAAGGCAGAGGCTTAACTCACTGAGCCACCCAGGCGCCCTAGACGTGTGTTTTAATTCTCCTGGGTAATGCCTCCAAGGGCGATTGCTGGGTTGTATGCTGCGCATTTCACTTGGTAAGACACCAAATTGTTTGACCAAGTGGCTACACCATTTTGTGTTCCCACCAGCATTGCATGAAAGTCCCAATTGCTCCACATCCTCGCCAGCAGCTGGTATTATCAATTTTTAAAATTTTAGCCATTTTAGTGGGTGTGTGGTAATAATTCATCGTGGTTTTACTGGGCATTTCCCTAGTGGCTGACAATCCTGAGTACCCGTGCGTGTCCTTATTTGATATTCTTATATCTTCCTTTGTGAAGTGGTCTGTTTAAATAAAAAAAATCGTTTGTCTTCTTCTTACTGAGTCGTAAGGCATTCTTTATATATTCTAGACACAAGTCTTCTATCAGATCTATGCTTTGCAAATATTGTGCCCATTTTTGACTTGCTTGTTCATTTTCTTAAGTGTCTCTTGAAAATCTAATGTTTTTAATTTTATGAGAACTAATTTATCCATTTTTTTTCTTTCATATGGATGATCTTGTATCTTAAATATTTGCCTACCCCAGTCACGAAGATTTTTTGCCTGTGTTCCTCTAGGAGTCTTAGAGGTTTAGCTCTCTCATCTAGGTCTGTTAGCTCTATAGCCCATTTCAAATTCATATTTTAGGTATACTGTGAGGAAATGGTCAAGTTTCATTATTTTTGCATATGGATATCCAGTTGTTCCAGATCATTTGTGAAAAAGATGACCATTTTCCCATTAAATTAACTCTGTACCTGTTTACAAAATCAACTGATCATTTTTGTGTGGGTATATTTCTGGATGTTCCATTGACTATATATCGATCTTTACAGCAAAATCACAGCCCACCCTGATTACCGTAGATCTGTGGAAAGTCTTGAACTCTGGTAGCTGAAGTCTTCCACCTTTTTTTTTTCAACATTCATTTAGAGAACACCAACTATGTTTCCAGTCCTGCTCATTTGTTCTGATTCGTTCAAGAAATATTTTTGGAGCACTTATTGGGCGCTAGGCTTGGCTTTAGTTGCTGGGGCTCAGTAGTGATAAAATTCCTCACTCTCGTGGAGTTTATAATCTATTGAGGGTTGAGGGCGGGGGAGTTTGAATGATAATCAGAAAAATACACATTTCATTTTTCAAATTCATCTATTCATACATATATATTAGTCGAATACATTGTGTGTGTGTGTGTGTGTGTGTGTGTGTGTGAGATCAGACAGCAACAAGTACCATCAACAAAAATAAAGCAAAGGAAGAAGGGGCGTGGGGAGGGGAGGCTGTCTGAGGACAAGAGTTGACCATAACCCCATAGCAGCAAGAACTTGAACCAAACCACACATGCTCCTGGGGGCAGAAGGGTAAAGACATGCCCAGAGCCTGAAACAGAGTGGGAAACACTCACATGAGGTTTCTGGGCTCTGCAGAGAAGAAACAACCTAAGTTAAAAAAAAAAAAAAATCCACTTCGTGGTCATTTCTATGAACAAAATAAATGGAATGAGCCAGATGACAGTTGAGTTGAGACTGAAACAAGGAGGGGCAGGCAGTGATGGGAGGCCCAGGCAACAACTTTCAGGAGAGAGAAGAAGTCCGACAGATAGACACCGAGTACCTGCAGGGAAAAGCTTCCAGACTGTTCTAAGGAACACGGGACACCAGTGGGAAGCTTTCAGGTTGGCAGTGACAAGACCGATTTCTGTTTGGAGAGGGCTGTGACTTGGTGGCCTGAGTCTCGTACATTTCTTCAGTCCTGCGAGCCAGTTGGGGTGTGGCTGTGCCGTCTGGTGGCTTCCTGGAAAGCCCCTAATCTGGGAGAATTTATGAAAGCGTTCAAAGATAGATGTACTTCACAGTGTGACTGTCGCCTTGTCCCGGGTGCAGACAGGAACTCTGCATTTTGTTAGAATGAGGAGTGAATTTTGACAGGCGCCGTGTGTGTGTGTGTGTGTGTGTGTGTGTGCGCGCGTGTGTTTGGAATTCTTAATCTTGATGAGTCATGAAGTATATTTCCACATTTGGTTCCTGTTTACTGTTTATATTCTCTTTCTGTCCCCAGCTTTCAAAATGTTTTTTATTTGAAAATAATTCCAAATTTACCCAAAAAACTGCAATATGGAATGATAAGAGACTATTTGCACACCCTTTACCAGATGTGCCTACTAATGTTTTACCCCATTTGCTTGTCTGCGTGCTCTCTCCTCCTCTCCAGACACACATGCACACAAACACAAATAATTTATTTGTTTTCGGAACCCCTGTGGTTGTTTTACTCATCATGGTCCTCGACCCTCAGATACCCTGCATTGAGTTCCTATTTGCTAAGCATGGAGATAGTCCCCTACCCACCCCAGGACAGTTAACTTCACACATTTATTCTGATGTACAACTGATCTTTGATCTAATTTATCATCCATATTCCCATTTTATCTGTTAACCTTACGATTTTTTTTTTTTTTTGACAGACCAAGAGAGAACACAAGTAGGCAGAGAGGCAGGCAGAGAGAGAGGAGGAAGCAGGCTCCCTGCTGAGCAGAGAGCCCGTTGCAAAACTCGATCCCAGGACCCTGGGATGATGACCTGAGCTGAAGGCAGAGGCTTAACCCAGTGAGCCACCCAGGCACCCCCTCCTTACATGATTTTTAATAGCATTCTCCTCTCTGGCATAGGCACAGTCCAGACGCAGGATTTGGGTTTGATTTTTATTTTATTTTATTTTTTTTAGCCTTCTTTAAACCAGGACATTTCTACAGCTTTTCTGTGTCTTTTTGGTGACATTAGCATTTTTGAAGAGAAGACCCCCCTCCCCCATCCCTTGCCCCGTTATAATAGAATGTTCCTCATTTTGTGTTTGTCTAATGGTTCCTTGTGGTTAGGTACAGGCTACGCATTCTGGACTTGCAATGTGGGGCCTACGGGATGTCGTCTACTTTAGTTTATCACCTCCAGAGGCAAACGATGTCTCTCTGTCTGTCACTAGGAACATTAAATACCCCCAGCCTTTTATCCAGTGTTTGTGAGTGACATGGAGTGGGAGGGAAGAAGAAAGTTAAAAAAACGAGGAGCTTATGACTCAGCGCTAGTTAAGTTCCTATGTCATCTGTGTCGCTGACTTAACCACCCAGAGCAAGGTTTTGTATAATCACGAGGGGCGAGCACGCGCGTGCACACACACGCAAATGCACACATGCACACACATGCGCACACACACTAAGTTGAGGTCTCGCTTTGCTTTTTTTTTTTTTCAGCTGACCGACAAAATTCTGTTGTCAGCCCATGGAGCACTGGGTGCACTTACCACCCACTGCTGCTTGGACCCTGCCCCAGAGCCACTGAATCAGAATCCCGAGGGTAGGGTGCAGGGATGAAAGGATTTTTCAAGCTCTATAGGAATTTTTAGAGTCCTATCAAGGTGAAGAACTACCAGCTTGAAGGTCCGACGCCAGTGCTTTGGTGATCCCCAGTCTTTGATTTTTGGTTAAGTGCTCCCTTAAGTAGCCAAAGGACATCGAGCACTTACCCACATCACGGACAGTCACAGATTCTGTGCTCATTGTGTCTGTTTTCTCTCCCATAGGTGAAAAGCTCCCTGACTTTCCTTTGGCTAACTACCATCCCCACTTCGAGCTCCTTTGGTTGTAGGGGCTGACCCTGAATCCTGACTTCAGGAATGGCCACTGATTTCTAGGCTTGGCAAATCAGAGCAATTCACAAATGGTCCAAATCGGTCTGATGGGGCTTGAATGAGACTTTTGCTGGAATTATCGACAAGGAAGTGTTTTAGTTCCGCTGGCGTGTAAAAGTGAGAGATTGTAAATGTGAAGTCACCAGGGACTATTACAGAAAAAGAACCCACCCAGGAGTGAAGCCAACACAGAAGAAAGCAGGAAGAAACCACCCTGGTGGGTATATGGCTCAGACCCCCCCACTCTGGATCAAGCCATGCCTGAAGCTATCAGTCCTCATTCTTTAAGTTCTCTGAGCCAACAAATTCCTATTTTGCTTAAGTCAGTTTGAGGTTTAACAAGCAGGTGAGAAAAATCTCAGCTATAAAGACCCGGTAACTTGCCCTGAGAGTGAAAGTTATCAGAGACAAGAAAGCCTTATAGAAGGAGAGCTCAGATCCTGGTTCTCTGGCCTGGGACAGTGGGATGCCCCAGGTTCCAGCTTCCTCCTCACTGGGGCAGAGGTGGGATAATGGGGTTGGCTCCACAGTGTTGCCTCGGGATTCAATGGCATAGCTTGCCATGGTCCCATGCGGTGGATGCTGCTTGATGCCATTTTTAGAAGCCTGTGTAAAATTTGAGAAGACATTTGGGAAGTTGCTGGAGCAGGAGATATGGGTTTCTCAAATGAAAACTGCCTCTTTTGGCCACTGCCCCATCTGCTCGGTTTGGGTCATGTGTGAGCAGGACGTGGGCAGGAGGCTTGAGCCCTTCCTGGCAAGGCCATTGTCTGGGCTCTGTGTCCCCTACCCTTCTCCCATCCCCCAATTTAGGCAGAAGCCCATTCTCCGTCATCGTCATCACTGTCTTTGTCACATGGTGCATACCCTCTGTCCTAGCCCTCCCCCACCTGTCCTGCTGTGGATCTAGAACAATAGGGTGATGCATAATCCAATAGCTGGTGGCAGCTTGAGCCCTAACAATTGGCAGAGCCCCTAAGAGGCCCTAATGTCCCAGCGGGGTCCTCTTCCTAGCCGCAATGATGTTCTAGAGAAAAAAGTATGAAACCATAAAATGGAAATACAGTTTTTGAAATGACACCCAACATTACAGGCTCCGATGAAATTATTTTCTTTGGAGATGCTCTCTTTCTTTCTTGGGTAGGTGAAGCCCTTCTCTGCTAGTGCCTCAGTGGGGCGACCAGTCACGGATGGAGAACCCCCACGCTGGCTTGTGCACCCAGCACGGCCAACACACCTGCCTCCTGGTCAGCTTAGTAACCCCGCAGGCAGGGGGCACTCTGCGACCCATTTTCCAGATGAAGAAGTGGAGACTCTCTTAATCTTCTTTCTAACTGTATCCATCCATCCATCCATCCATCCATCCATCTGTCCCTCTGTCCACCCATCCACTGATCTATCTATCTATCATCTATATCATCTATGTATCTTTGCCTCTTACCCCTGACCTTGAACTTGCTCAGGTCTGTTGTGTTTTCTGTAGAGCGACCTTATTTATCACCCATCACAACACTTTGGGGAGGGAAAGGAGGCACGGTTGGTATTTAGGCTTACCCTGGTGATGCCGGGGCACCCTGGGATGTGCGGGGTGAGGCGGGGGGTGGTGGCCGGGTGTTTCTCCCCAGTCCTTGGCTCATCACAAGGTGTGTTGAGTGTTGAGTCTCAGAAGGGGTGGTAAGGAAAGCTCGCGTGTTTCATTCAGAGGGAAACTGACTTACAGAACAATGGCATACAAAAGTCACAGAGAGGAAGTCACAGGTGAGGTGGGCCAACCTTCTCCCACAGGATTCCTGGGTTCAGGTGACACAAAGCTCTGTCCAGCAAGCACTGGTGTGCAGAAGATGAGCTCAAGGCCTCCTGGAGGGAGCTTGTGGCAAAGAAATAATAGAATAGTAATAGCTGTGTTCGCCGAACCCATGCCATGTGCCTTCTTCACGTCTTGTCTGTAACCTTAAGGAGAGCGCGGTGATTAGAGAAAAGGAAAGTGAAGGTGTCTGGGACAAATGGCCGTTGTGTCCCAGCCACGGAGCTGAGAGCCCGCACATGCTTGTCTGTTTCCCAAACGGTACAGTGGAGTCATGCAGACATTTGCCATCTAGACAGCCCTTCATAAAGTTTCTTGAAAATCTGAAGAAGAGCCATGAACACCCATTTAGGAATGAGCTTTTGGATCTCATAAGCCATGTTCGGTGCACCAAGACAGGCAAAGGACATAACCCAGACCAGTTCCTCGGCTCAGCACCTCACCCCTTGGAAACACACAAACACATCCCGGATTCTGCGCAGTGAGGAGTTAGCAGGGGCAGGAATGGAATCAGCTGGGACTTCAACCCCCTTCCGTAGGGGCCGGGATGGGGCCGGGATGGCGGCAGGAGGAGCAGCCGCAGCGAGGGGAGGAGGAGGAAGGGGAGGGGGGGGAGGGGAAATGAAGGGGGGGAGGGAGAGAGAAAGAGAGAAGGAAACAGACTGAGAGAAAGGGCGAGACAGGCATGGGGTGCCGACTGATGGCGAGGAGAGGGGAGGCTGAGCCAGCCGTGGGAGAGGCCCCCGCTGCTCCCTGCAGACACCCCTGCGCCGTCACCACCATTTTGTTCCCTGGCAGGTGTTGGAGATGCGAGGCGGTGTCAGGGCCCCACAAAGAGCAAGGCCCGGATCGGGGTGCTCCTCCGGGGGCGGCCCTCTAGCAGGGCAGGCCTGACCCGCTGGGCGGCACAGATCGTGTCTGACACAGTTTAGACCTCCCTTCTGGAGAGTTCTGCAAAATGGTGTCTGCCGTGTTGACACCGGCTGCGGCCGCGACCCCAGCCCCCTGTCCGGAGCGTGCGGATCCCTAAGGAGCTGGCTGCCCGCCCGAGCGGCTCTGATCTCCCAGCTTGGACGACTTATCCTTAAGGCGACCTGTATGAGCGGGCACCTCGGATTGCTGCTCACACACACACACAAAAGTCTCACTGGAAGAAGAAGAGGAAGGAGGAGGAGGAAGGAGGAGGAAGGAGGAGGAGGAGGAGGAGGAGGAGGAGGAAAGAAGAAGAAGAAAATCCCTAATGATTGTGTAAATATTCTTCACCCAGAACATTAAGCTGCGGCGCCCTCTGCTGGGCGAGGCGGGCAGGGGCGCACCGGACCGAGCTGAGCAGGCTCGGAGGGGAAAGCCTTATCCTTTTCTGGACCCATGGGCATCCTTCGGGGCACAGGGGCCAATCCGAACTCCTTCAGGCAGAGGAAATCAGAAACAAAACTGAGACCGCTTTCAAGTAAATCACTCGCTTGGGGAGAACTGACCATTTCTTCTCATGCACTCTCCCCCCACCCCCTTTACCAATACTGGTGGATTTGACAGGTGGGAAGGAAAAAAATAATGAAAAAAGACAGGGGGATGGCTGACACTGCCAGCTTTTTCAGCAAGACACAGGGTTCTGGATCTCAGAGAAGTCCTTGCAAGCACAGTGGCCAAGTTCTTTGTCATTGTTCAATTTCCCTTTCCAACAGGTCCCTCTGGGTGTGAAAGAGGGAGCTATTCATGCTACGTGCCATCCAGGAATGTTCAAGGCAAGTCCGATGATCAGTTCAGTGCTGTCCACAAAGAACTTTCCACAATGACAAAAATGTTCTAGATGTCTGCTGTCCGATATGGTAGCCACTAGCCTCGAGGGCTACTGAGCATCAGAGATGTGGCCAGTGCAAATGAAGAGATGAATTCGCAGCTTCTTTTAACGTTTACTAATCTAAATTTAAGTTTTAATAGTTGCATGTGTCTAACGGCTAGTGTGTGGGATAGTAGAGCTCCCGTCATATTATTCCTAGGCCAAGACACTGGATGACAGCAGAAAAGGTCCTCAAGGCACAAGACTTGCTGAGAGAGACCCTCAATAAAAATTTCTTGAATAAATGAAAACTCAGTGATCAAGTCATTTGTGATTTGTGGAGCTGTCTTGAGTGTGTGAAGGAAACAAAGATTACAGAAAAAAATCCAGAATGTCCATGGGAGTGCATTCACGTTCAGTCAATAAGAATTTGTTGGACAAATAAAAACTCAATAATTAAAAGTCCCTGAGCTCCGTCTCCATGGTGGTGAAAATTCAGACCACTTTTTGCAGTCTTCCGGGGACCTCAAGAAACACAGCTTCTCTGGGGACAGCCAAGGCATGTGGCCTTGGGATCAACTGTTGGGAAGATTATTTGCCACTTGCTTCCAGTGTTTTCCCAGTAGCGTCCTGAAAGCCGGCAAGTGTCTTCCTGGTCAGAGAAAAACCTCTTTCATTAGGGGTTTCGCCGGCAACTTTTGAAATTTCTCCAGTTGTCTCCCAGTGCTATAGATTTGGAAAGAGGCATTTTTGTTTCTAATTATAAATGCCTGGGTGATGTCATTCAGTCCCCAAACACCCAGTGGGGCTCTGCTGAACACAGAGAGACAGTACGCTAACAAGTTATCTGGAGGTGTCAGAAAGAAATGATGAAAAACAGTACAGTTTGGGGAAAGGTTTTCCAGCCTGCTTTCTGGTTTTAGCAACTGCACTGGAAAAGATAAGACACATATGGCTTTTATAAGGAGGCAGCGGGATCTCCAGGGGACATGAGGTAGGAGAACAGAATCAGGCTGAAAACATCCAATCATCACATATTCACTGAGAAACAGATTACAGTATAGCAAAGGAAGCTCTTTAAGGAAGGGCTCCTACACGGACCGTTGGGGCAAAGATTCAACGGGCTCTGGGACAACTTGACTTCAGCTGGATGGTATTTGAATAATCTGCCAGAGAGAAAACAGATATAGAACACACTGTCACATTTAGCGTTGAAACTCTCGGTTTGACTGAGCTCAGCCATGCCCGGAGGTCAGGCCTACACTCACTCAGAAACAAGTGGGGAATTGAAGCAATTATGCCGATATCCACAGACAGAGCTACTGACCAGGGCTGCGTCCCTGCTTTTGCCCGGAAACAGTAACGCTATTATAAGCCGTTTGCGACTTGCGGAGTTATCTTGAATTTATTAAGGAAAGGAGATTACAGAAAACTCCAGAATGTCAATGGGAGTGCTTTCAAGTTGAGTCACCCGGAGTGAAGTGGGAAATTGAGGGCCTCCCACCACCGAAAGGAACATCTTGCTTTCAGCCAATGTAGAAATCTACATTTGGGTTTAAATTTTTCAGTTGGCTCAGTTCTCCACAATCACTGCTTATTATATGCACAGTTGATAAATTTCATGTTGAATCGCATCTGGGCCAGGAGACAAAAAATGGTAAAAGCACATAAAAAGTTTCAAGGTACTATGAATAAAGTAATATTATATACAGTTATCTCTGAATTGGACCCTGCCTGTGATTTTTGGTGGGTTAGCCAGTGGGAGAAATTGTTCACCCCCCATCTGGTTCAAAATAGTTTTGAATGAAATATAGTTTACCTACCTGAGGGAGTAAACTTAATGCCAGCAGCTTAAATAAGATTATTTTTCCCATTCGTATGACACCCAGAGGTAGGTGGCTGCTGGTGTTCGTGTGGTATGGATTTTAAGGCCAAACTTTTTGGTCTTTTTCTCATGGTCACATGGCTTTTCAGGGAGCAGGAAAGAGATCAGCTGAGTCTTCACCTCCCGTCAGCTTTAAGGAGCTTCTTGGGAGGGCCACGTGATGGCTGATGGCATCTCATGGGCCAGAGGCATGTTAAATGGCTAAGTTCGGGCACAAAAGAGTCTGGGAAATGTAGTTCTTAAAGCTGATCTTTTTAAAGCCCTCCTCCCACCACTCCCATTAAAGTGGGTAAAAAGAAGGGAGAATGCATGTGGGGTAGGCTTGACTCCTTCAAAGAATCTTAAAACAAAATGAACAAATTAAAAAAAAATTTTATCTAGTTTTGCAAAAATAATCCTAACTCCACAGTTTTTATGAAAGATTTTTATTTATAATTACCAGGTAGCAAAATGACGACCATGCATATTATTAACTATGTATACCAAGAAAGGAAGTGAGTGAGTTCAGGGGTGTGTGTGCGGGTGTGTGCATGTTCTCCGTGAGGGCAAGCAGCTTTCTTCCTGCACGATCTTCCACACTGTTCTCCTGGGAGGTAAATGAATTAGGTGTGACTTCGTCCATCAGCAGCCCAGTCTTCCTCCATTAGAATCCGGGGCTGAGTGGGGATACTCCTGAGAACTATAAAGAGCTTCAGGAGGAGTTTCTTAAACCTGAAATACACTGTCTAGGGCAAGTTCAACTTCATTAGTGATTTGAAGAGAGATTTATTGAGCTAAAGGGAGGCCCTCTCTGAACAGAGTGTGTCTATCCTGATTTAAGTAACTAAAGCCATCACACCATTGAGCGGTGGTTAGGTTCAGGTCTGAAACAATTTCTTGGTGAGTCAGCCGTTATTAGTGGTGGGAAAAAGAAAGGGGGTGAAGGGTAGGGCTGAGAGGTGAGGCCGGGGGTGGGCAGAGGGGCCAGACATGCCAGGTCCCATGTGCCCATTAACAGTTGAATTTTAGCCTGTGGCTCGGGGATTGCAAAATTCTTCCGGGACAGGTAGTACATGGGTGCCTGAGGCTGGCTGGGGAAATGGGAAGGGAGCAAAGCTGTCCCCACCGCAACGGTCACTACTGGGCTCCGACCAGTTGCTTCCGTGGGAGGCGGCAGACCCAGCTCCACCAGCCAGTCAGATCTTTCAGGAAAAGCCCAATATCTGAATATTTATATGAACTCAAATTTGATACTGCTGGGTCGCATTTTGTGATGCTGGGGCAAGCGTGGACAAGATGTGGCCGCAGTGGGCAACTTGGCTTTATGGGCATTATGGCCCCAGTAGGGTTGTCTGAGCGGAGAGGAGACCTCTTCCTCCTCCTCTCTTTCCATTAGCCATGCTGAGAATGTTTTCGAATGCAGAGGAGGGTTTGTGCAAAGGCAGGGGTAGGGAGATATCAACTGAAGGCAGGAGAGCTAGCTAGGATGCTCTAGTCACAGCCCGGATGTGGCTTGGCGAGTGTTGGAATTAAGGGAATGGCAGTGAGGACAGAGGGTAGGCTAAATTCTGGAACAATTTCTCAGGCAGCCTCGGAGCATTTGGGTGATCGAGTGGGTAAGGGACAGGCCCCAGACAGGAAAGAGGGGATTTGTGGAACAGAGTGATTTTGTTAAAGGCAGAAGTTGCCACCTGGCATTTGGCAGCAGAATGTGTCCCACAGGCATGTTTTGTGGGCCACACGGGCTTAAAATTTCTATTATATTAATTTCCAGCTCGTAGAAAATAAGAGCATTTACGTACGAATCTAGATTTCTGATTCCTTTTGAAAAAAAAAAAATCTGAGATTATTCAACGTAGATTCCAATGACACAGCCACCACTGGCACTGGGCTGGGGTTGGGGCTGGTGGGGGGGAGGTGCATGGACTCCCCCATATTTATTTTACCTGCCTGGCACCTCTAAGTGTTTGAGTCTGTGACCCCTGAGGGAGGGAGCTATGCAATTTGTAGGAACACACGAGGCCACTCAGGGAGAGCGAGAGGTGACACATTCCAGGCCACGAGCACATTTCAGGACAGCCTAGGGAACATCGCGAAGGGTATTTAGAAAACATAGACTGGGAAGACGAGGATGCACAGGGAAGGAGAGGTGGGATAAGGAACCGAAGAGGCATCTTGGCTACACAATGTCACCTAACAGCCTATAGTAGAGGGGCGCCTGGGGGGCTCAGCCTTCGGCTCAGGTCATGATCTCAGGGTCCTGAGATTGATCCCCATGTCGGGCTCTCTGCTCAGTGGGGAGCCTGCTTCCCCCTCTGCCTCTGCCTGCCACTCCCCCTTGCTCTCTCTCTCTCAAATAAATAAATAAAATCTGAAAAAAAAAAAAAGATCCTATAGTAGAAGGCTTGAAACAGGCTGTTGCTTAAAGGTGTGCTGCCAACTTGGAGAGGTCAACGCCTAGTAATGTTGAAAGAGAAAGGGGCACACTCAATGGGCTGGGGGTCTAATTCCCTGTCCCAGAGACACAAAATTCCCACACAAGTGCACAGAGAGATGGTAGAAGCTCTTGGTTGCGCTGTTGTTTATTATAGTGAAGAACCAGGAACAACTTCAGTGACCATCAGTCTACTTCCAGGGAAATAAACCACAGTCCGTGGTGACCCCGAGGAACAGTTAAAAAGATAAGATGCGTTAGAAAAACAATCCACAGTGTGTACTCTCTCTGTGTCTGTGGATAGAAATAAGATCTGAAGCCTCCGGCCACACTGATGTTACCAGATGTCCTTGTTGAAGGAAAAAGCTTCCAAGATCAGAGATAAGTACTTAAAGGGAATCTCCCTTTATCTTGAAGTTGTTAATTATTTTCACCAGAAACGTGCATTTCTGTATCACTCACACAATTAAAAATTAGTTGAGAGCACAAGACAATGCTTGTGGGATTTTGCAAGGACTGTCTTAGCAGAGCAGTAGAAGTGGAAAAGATGACAACATCTTGAGGAGTAAGGGGGGGGACAGGGGCAGAAACTGCCACAGAGGGCTACAGAAAGGCTCGGATCGGGGAAAGAAGCAAGGGAACGTTTTGTTGGTTCGCGTTTAACTGGGATGACCAAAAAGCTTGATAAAAGGACATTTTGGCTTCTTCTTCTGGGGCCTGGCCACTAGAGTAGAGCGTGGTGTTTCCTTCTGAGCAAAGAGCACACCTGGAATTTGCATCTCAACTCTTCCGATGTAGAAAAGTCTAGAAGGATTTCGATGGGAAATTAAAACGGTTTCATTGTGTAGGATCACAATACCCATATAAAGGCAAAATATTCATATGGGGATAAAGTTGCTTGAAATAGGATACAAAAGAATGTCCATTTGATTAAATATAGTCATCAGTGGGGGCAGACTATTAGGTAGTCATTAAAAATTGTGGTTTCTGGGCACCTGGGTGGCTTAGTCTGGTAAGTGTCTGCCTTCGGCTCAGGTCATGATCTTGCGGTCCTGGGATCGAGCCCCCCCATCGGGCTCCCTGCTCAGCAGGGGGATTCTGCTTCTGCCTCTCCCTCTGTGATCTCTTTTGCTCTCACTCTCTTTCAAATAAATAGATAATATCTTTTTAAAAAATCATATTTTCTATGTTTTTAATTTTTAAAACATTGGGCAATGCTGGTCATGCAATGTTTGATTTAAAAAATGCATGCTGCAGAACTTTCTGTGCAGTCGCCCTTACAAAACTAAGGATATAGGCATAAGGAAAAAAGAAGGAAAACATTCAGTTGTCAACAGTGCTCTTCTCTAGGTGAAGGAGAAGCGGGTGATTTTACTTTTTGTGCATTTCTGTGGATGGGACCATTTTCTCCCCCAAAACATGATTGTTTGCCTAATTCCCCAAAGGAACTGCTTTTAAAACTGTGGTTTGAAAATCATTTAAAGGGAAGAGAGCCAAGGAAGGATTCCTGTTTGGCAAGGGATCAGGCAAGCAGGCCCTAAGCAGGCTTTTGGAGACATTTTTTCCCCTTTTACCCAAATGTCAAATGTCAGGCTTCCAAATAGGGCAAGAGGACCTAAAACGATCAACTTCCCCAACGCGGGACGACAAATGTCAACTCCTCCCCACTCCCAACCAAAGGCCTGTTGTGTGTTCTTAACCCTCAAAGAGCAAACACAGAGCTCAGTGGGCTGGGATATGAGCTGGCTACGGAGGGCTGACCCTGAGCCAGTTCTGTGAAGAGAGAAGAAGGCCGGTCCTCTCCCTCACGCTTGGCCCCCTCGATCCCCCCAACATGGCGGGAAGCAGCAGGGCCCCATGATGAATCCTGGAAACGCCGCACATCAGACACACCCCTATGCAATCCCTGCTCTCTCTGAACAGCTCTGTGGCTTCCGGCAAATTCTATAACTTCTTTGTACTTCAGTTTTCTCCCATGTAGAAAGGGAATGAAGATTCCCCACCTCGGTGGGATCCTCTGAAGATGCACGGGAACTCGGGGTGACCATGGAGCGATCACTGGGTCGGTAGTTTTATTCTCAGGGTCATCTGATTTTATTTTCTTCTCACGCTACCTTAGGGCCCCAATTCAGGGGATGGAGTCCAAAAAGGCCAGTTTGGGGAGAAAGACCCTCTTTTTAACCCTCTGGTGTTTCTGTGACAATCCCAGACTGGTCTCCATTTGGAGGCCATGAGCACACTGGTGAAGCACCACTGCCTTCGGGAAAGTGCGTCCTCGCCGCCTTTCAGGCACGTGCCTGGAGGTCCCATAGATGAGATCATCCTGTCATGTTTCCTTCAAGTACGTCCTGCAAACAGCCATTTCTCACCTCCCCTCCAGCAACCACGCTGACTGAAGCTGACATCTTCTTTCCAGAAGCCATGGCAATGGCCTGCTCCATGGTTCTCCGCATTCATTCTTACCATTTCCAGTGAACTTTGGGATCAACCAAAATAAGAGAAGAACCAGCCTGGAGAGGGTACGCATGGAGCCAGGGGGTTTGGAGGCTGGGACCCTTGGGCCTGAGGCCTGCCCGGGTCAGTTACTAACTTATGTACCAGCCAAGGTAATAGAGCTGCTTGCACGCCCATGGCTGCCTGGAGACCCCACAAAGGACCCCACAGAGGACCACCAGGCTTGCAGTCACCCATCACTGCTCTGAGACAGGAGCCCCCGTGGCTGTCTCTGCCTTATGAGGTAATTGCCACTCAATCAAATCACAGGTTGTGATTCACCTTCCCCCCTGCTTCCCCAGCACGAAGAGGGAGACATTTGTCACCCAACACGCCATCTGATGTTGGGGTTGCTGCTTCAGGAGACATGTGCCCACCTGAAAATCTTTCTCTGCCGCTTTCTAAAACCAACCTTTGAATTCACCAGAGGTCCGATGAGATTTCTCCTGACGTATATCCACAAAGGGTGAGTTTGTTGCTGTTATTTGACGAAAACATCAAAATATTCATATCTTCTACTGATGTGCTGGCAGAGTTGTGGGTTTTGAATCTTTTTTTTTTTTTTCTGAAAGAGTGAAAAGTGGTGCTCCAAAATGGTAACAGGGTCACCACAAGATTTCATCATCTCAAGGAACTCATTTTATTACCACCGAAACTTATGGAAGGAATCCCATTTTGGTTTCATCTTTGGGGGCTCCTTTCTTAGTTAACTTAAAGGGTGAGTTTGGAATGTTCAACTCGGTATTCTGTGATTCTCTGAAGAAATTTTTACCAAAAAAGGCAAAATGCTATATAGAGAGCTGTTCACTGGGGTGATGTCTGAAGAGTGTGGTCTGCAGTAATTCTCCAAACAAGACAGCGAAAGAGAAGTGGCTTATCCAGCACTTGCCCATCGAGGGGAGTTCCAGGAGCCATAAAGATTGCAATTGTCCAGCTTATGAAAACACTTAAAAGAATGTATATGATATAATTACAATCATCATCTTATGTACTAAATTAGGTATGCAAAGCATAAAACAAAGTAGTTGGCTTTGACTTGAACAGTCAGACAATCAGTATGCAATATTGATCGTCTGCTGTAAGCCAGACACTTTCACAACAATGACATAATCAGGGCTTCTGGGTGGCTCAGCGGGTTACAGCTTCTGCCTTCCGCTCAGGTCGTGATCTCAGGGTCCTGGGATCGAGCCCCGCATCGGGCTCTCTGCTCCCTAAGGAGCCTGCTTCCTCCTCTCTCTCTCTGCCTGCCTCTCTGCCTACGTGTGATCTCTGTCTGTCAAATAAATAAATAAAAATCTTTTTTAAAAAATGACATAATCAATATAAAAAACTATTTGAAGCTACCATGATTGAGTCAGAGAGATGGATTACGATGGACTCTTTCACTATTATTCTCTCCTAACATTATTTTTAAATGCTGTGATTTCATAATTTCAAAAAAGAAAAGGAATATTTGAAACAGCAGAAGGACAAAGTTGCAAATGCTAATTGTGTGAGCTTAATCCCAAGTACTGCTCTGTGCAGGCTGTGAAGAGTATCTGTTTTACCTCTGTGATGATCGTATTATCAGTAATATTACTCCCACTTTACAGCAAAGAAATTGAGACACAATGTTTTATATCCGGTCCAATGTCTTGAAGCTATTTGGAAGGAGAACTGAGTTCCAGAATGTTCTTAATTACTACTTCAAATATATCACACGAGGGTACATAAGGCAATTATGTGTGGGATTTCCCAAAGCATACCCTTGATACTCGGCTTTTGGAGAGAATACCTCCTCACCTATATTGGAGTGTTCTCTGCTTTTCTTGTTTATGTCTTTCCCAGACCCAGACTCACAGATGATACTCAACCAGCAGATGCATAAACCAATCCATCTCTGATAAGAGAGGCCAGGAATTGGGCCACTTCATTTCTCAGAAGCGTCTGTCAACCTTGTGGGAATTTTACGGAGTTTTTTCTGTATGTCTGACAATCCAAACTGAAGCAGACGATGCCAGCCCAGTTCCTAAGAGAAGCAAACACTTAAACTGAGAAGACAGTGATAAAAACAGGAAATAACTTCACCCTGGGAATATTCCAGAAACCAAATTTGAATAATTCCTTCATGTTCAGTTGAATACAGGTTGACTCCCAGGTTGACTCACTCATGTAAATACTCCTGACTGTTATGACTGTAACACACACACACACACACACACACACACACACCCCTTATCTTTCCAAAATGCTAACTAGGCAGCATGAATCAGTCACTCTGGACTTTAGAGCACTGGGTTCTTCATCATCAACCTTGACTCCTCTCTTGTCATCCTCACTACCAGTCCAGCAGCAAACCCTGCCCCTGCCACCCACCTTCTAAATTTGAGACCTACTCTACAGGCCAGAGCATGTCCACTTGGGTAAATGTTCCATGTACACTTGAAAAAGAATATATATTCTGCAGTCATCAGTTGCTTTGTTCTGTGTCAGTTAGGTGTATTAAATAGTATTGGTCAAAATTTTTCTATTCCTACTGATTTATTGTTGTTGGCTTGTTCATTAGTTACCGATAGAAGAACATCAAAGCCCACCACTATGATTGTGAATTTCTCTATTTCTCCTATTAGATCTGGTGGTTTCTGCCTTATACACATCGAAGCTATATTAGCAAGTGTTTCTAGACTTAGAATTGTTCTATCTTTCAGTGGGACTGACCCTTTTCATTATAAAATTCATTTTCTTTATTATACTGCTCTCACCTTAAAAGCAACTTCATCCAATTGTAGAGTAACTAATCAACTCTCTTTTGATTACTGTATGCATACAGTATCTTTTCCCATCTTTTATTTTCATCCTGTCTGTATGCTCATATTAAAGATTATCTCTTGGAAAGATAACTATCATATGATTTCCCTGATATGAGGAAGTGGAGATGCAACATGGGCGGTTTGGGGGGTAGGAAAAGAATAAAAGAAACAAGATGGGATCGGGAGGGAGACAAACCATAAGTGACTTAATCTCACAAAACAAACTGAGGGTTGCTGGGGGGAGGGGGGTCGGGAGAGGGGGGTGGGGTAATGGACATTGGGGAGGGTATGTGCTATGGTGAGTGCTATGAAGTGTGTAAACCTGACGATTCACAGACATGTACCCCTGGGGATAAAAATACATTATATGTTTATAAAAAAATGAAAAATTAAAAATAAAAAAAATAAAAAATTTCTTAGATGTAAATGAATATTCAAAATTAAAAAAATAAAAAAATAAAGATTATCTCTTGGAAGCAGAAAATAGTTGTTTTTTTTTCCCATTTAGTATGACAATCTCTTTTCATTGGAGCATTTAGTCCATTTACATTTAATGTAATTATTAACACATTACTAACATAATACTAATGCATTACTAGCTGTTTCATTCAGTTCCATCTGTTGTGAGTTCCATTTTCTTTATTATGAACTTTTACATTAATGACATCTTTTTAAGGTCATTCTCCTCTCTATTAGCTTGTTATTTCTATATTTTCTTTTGTTTTTATCTTGCAGATTACAGGGATGATCCTTGTCTTATTGTAGTTTAATGAAATTCCTGCTTTTAACACTTCACTGGCAATGCAAGAAATTTAGGACCTGTTTAATTCCCTTTTCCTACTGTAAATATTAATTCTACATATATTTTTAACCCAGCAAGACATGATTATTTTTTTTAAAGATTTTATTTATTTATTTGACAGACAGAGATTACAAGTAGGCAGAGAGGCAGGCAGAGAGAGAGGAGGAAGCAGGCTCTCTGCTGAGCAGAGAGCCCGATGTGGGGCTTGATCCCAGGACCCTGGGGTCATGACCTGAGCCGAAGGCAGAGGCTTTAACCCACTGAGCCACCCAGGTGCCCCAAGACATGATTATTATCTTTTAATGCAGTCAGTATTCATTTAGATCATTTAGATTTGCCAACACATTTCTTCTTCTGCTGCTCTTCATCCTTTCCTAAAATTTTAGTCTTCCTTCTGAGATTATTTTCTTTTTTCCTAAAGGACTTTCCTTTGTCTTTCTTTTAGGTAATGTATTCACTCAGTTTTTGTCTGGAAATATGTTTATTTCATTTTAAATTTTGATGGATATTTTTACTAGGTATGGGATTATAGGTTGGTAGTTATTTTCTTTCAGCTCTTAATTTTTTTTTAAAGGGTTTTATCTTTTGGCTTCCATCAGTTCTGCTGAAAATCCAACTGCCAGTCTCCTTATTGTTTTCCATTGAAGTGCAGCACTGTGCCTCTGTTTTTGGATGCCTTCATACCTTTTTTTTTTTTTTTTTTGTCTAGCTTTTGTATTTGTTCTAATAGGTGAGATAGTTTGCAACTAACTATCTGGACATTTTTCCAGAAAGAAAATTTACATATTAAATGGCTTGGGCTTTCCCCAGATAATGCTAAAGATAGCAGCTGGAGGTTGAGGGAATGAGAGGTGATCAGAGGGAGAGAGAAGTTAATATAGAAGGAGTAATTTTACTTAAGAGGAGTGGACCCCAGAAGATTAGCAGGAGTCTGGGAGCAAAGGATATTTATAGGGCACAGAATGGCACTTTCTGAAAATAAATGGCCCCGGAGCCTTAGAGAGTATAATATCCAATATTACATTTTATATTTTTCTTTATTATGTTGTACTTCCCTGAAGTAATTGAGATTTAGAGAGTTTAATCAACATGTCTAATCTCGGGCAGCTAGTACACTACTAAGATCTGAACCCATGCCAGTAGACTCCAGAGCTCACGGGCTTTTAACAACTAAACTACACTAAAGACCAGAGACTGCTAAACTCTTCTGATTACAAACCATAGTAAGAAATACATCATGAATCTATATGCACATATTCATAATAAAAACTAATCTTTCACTAATCAATATTATCTATATTACCTGTAATACATCAAAATATTCTGTCTTCTCCTCTCCTCTCCTCTCCTATCTTATTATTTCCCATTCCATTCTACTTGGTGCTGTTCCATTTCATCCCATCCCATTCTGTTTACTGGATTAACATTAATGGGTTGCTCTTCCATTTCGGATAAAAATCACCACTAAAGACAATGACTTTTACCTTAAGGATTAATAAAGTACACAGCTCTGATTTGCTGGGGAAGGTTCCAAGAGCAAGAAGGAAGCACAAAGAAGCCACCTATATTATCGTTCCAGAGATTTTAACAACAGAACAACTTTGGGTGTCACCCTTTTCAAATTCTCTGGTAGGCAGCCTCCAATAGGTATGTTAGCATTCAGCTGGCATTGAGCAAGTGGGATGTTATTTTGCCTGTTTGGGAGCCCATCTTAGTCCTTTCTACACAGCACAAGGCAGAACAGGCGCTCAGCAAATGTTCGTTGTCTGAGTCAAATAAAGGGTCATGGGGGATGCATCTCAGAGTTTTCTCTGCTCTCATGTTCTCTATTCATCCCTGAATGAAGAGGCCTATGACATCTCACTCTGGGTCAGAGTCAACAGTAAAAGAATCTCCTAGAAAGTTCACTTCCCCCAGCTTGCTGTCTTAGTGTGCTGTGGCACCGAGAGATTAAAGAAACATTCCCACCCCCTTACCCCCTCCAGAATTTCCTGTCCTGTCTTGTGGTTGATTTAAAATATTTCAACTCCCACCTCCCTCTTTCTCACCATTTCTTCTTCATGGCTAAAGAGGTTATACATTTGCAAAGGAAATGATTAAGCAAATCCAAAGATCTTGGCCAGGGACCTGATTTTTCAAGGCCCTCGTTTTGGAGAGCTGAAGAAATCTGTGTGATGAAGGGTTTGCACATAAGTTTTTAGCCTTAGTCAGGACTGGTGCATAATTTCCTGTTTTTATATCCTCAAAACTGCTAAGGTCCTTGTGAACAACGGGCCAGCACAGATAGGGAGGGGGTGTGGGGGTTGTGGGGAGAGGGCTGGGAGGGGAGGAGAGAGCTATTCCTCCTTCAGTTCTGGCACAACTTCAGTGAAAGTGGAAAGTTTTGGGTTTTGTTTTTTTTTTAAGGCAATGAAATAGAGACTAGAGGCAGATTCTAAGCATTGAAGTCGAGCCTTTGAGTAGTAAAGAGGGGGAAGAAACAAGTTTGAGCAGGAATTTTAATGGGCTGCCAGGTACTCAAGGAGCAGTTGAATCTCAAAATGTTCCGTTGAGCATGAGCATGTTGTAGGCGCTCATGTGCCAGGCACAGTGCTTACTACTGCTTTGCATGGAATATATCGTTAGACCCACCTCGCAATGCCACGTGCTAGATTCCCTTGTCGTCCTCCATTGTATGGACACCACAGTGACGTTGAAGAAGTTAGGTGACTTGATGTCGCTGGGACCATCACATACATGTTCATTTGTCTAATTCCAGGGTTGGCTTGGGGCCCTGACAACGTTGCCTTCTGATGTTAGTTTTCCTCTCTAAGCCGGGCTTTAGGCTGTGCTGGGCATTTATTTGCCCATTGGTTCTTAGTGTTCCCCGTCAAATTTCATTTCCCACTCCATTGCCAACTGGCTTCTGGTTAGGTTCAAACAGCAGGGGGCGCTGCCACCAAGCTGTTTTTCCTATACTCTCCGGTCAGCAGAGAGGTAGTGCTTCCCCCCTCTGGGCCCAGGCCCCCTCTGGACCTCAGCGACCCCCAGGAAGCCTCCCCCAGTCCCATGTGGTGCTCCACTTCCCACCCGGTGTCCAGCTCCCCTGGCTCTGGTAACATGACCTCTTTTTGAGTGTCTGGCCTCGTTGGTATTGCAGTTTCCTTCCGTGTCCAGTCTCTTGGGTGGTCTCCTCATCGTGTGCTTGCTTTTTTACCTCACCCAGCACCTATGAATTCCCCTCTATGAAACTACTTGGCACAAGGACCCCAAATGAGACACAGATGTTTGTGCCATAGACACAGACCCTGAGATGAGAACTCAGATGCAGGTAGTTTGTTTGGGACGCGATCCCAGGAAGCACAAAGGAGGGAGAGTGTGTTCATGAGAATGTCACTACTGCAGGCAGCTAGGATTCAGTCGTGCCGGGGACCGTGTGGGAGCATTTAGAAGACACCTCAGAATCGTCCTTCTGACGGTTGGGGGAGCTGAGATATTTATCTGCCATCTCCTCATTGGTTGAAGGTTGTCCCTAGGGGCGTAAAATTTGAGGCATTTCCAGAACACCCTACATGGGGGCTGAATGAGTTCCCACAGCCCCCGGAGAAAGCCACTGAGAAGAAAAGCCAATAGTGGAGGGATCTTTGAGGTGGGAGCTCTCAGTGCCGTATGTGACCTCTGAAGTGAGCTGAAGAGAAATGAGGTGGGGCATCCACAGCATCCGCTACCGTGGCCAACTGGTTAATATATATTTTTTAAAGATTTTATTTTTTTATTTGTCGGGGGAGGGGCACACAAGCAGGGGGAGCGGCAGGCAGGGGGAGAAGCAGGCTCCCGCTGAGCAAGGAGCCCGATGTGGGACTCGATCCTAGGACCCCAGGATCATGATCTGAGCTGAAGGCGGTCGCCCAACAGACTGAGCCAGCCAGGAGTCCCCAAACTGGTTAATATTATAAGATAGAACCGAGGAAAACCAAAGGCATACTCGAGTCTATTCCCCAGAAACTTTACTTTAGAATGAGATGGACATCAAGGAAAATCAACATTTTCTTTTTCTTCTCTCTTCCTTCTTTTCTTTTTTCTTGGATGAGCCAGTCAGCTAACTGGTTGCCAGAATGGAGAGGGTCCCGCACACAGTTTAATCCTAAAGACTGAGTGGCCCTTGAGCCCATGAGAGTGAAGACATGTGTTCCACCTTGGGCAGATGTCTGTGTCCTCAGCACTTACTGCTTGCCAGGCACTATCCTTACAAGCTGTAAGTGCGTTGTCTCGTTTACTCTTCTCAGCAACTCTCTGAATTAAGCTCTGTTATTATTCCCATTCTGCAGAGGAACAAATTAAGGCCTTCTATGTGAAATATCTTGTTCATGATCTCCCAGCCTTGGGTCATAGGTGTGGATCGTCTGGGTGGATCAGGGGCCAGATTCCAAACCTACATTTATGACACCTGGAAATGGGCATTTAAACATTCTTGTAGGCACCAGTGCCAGTTAGAGGTTTTATCTGAGTGGGTATTTCTTATACTATTAAAAGAGGCTTAAGAAGAAAATGATTATACTTTGTATTACCTACTAGATAGTTCAGCTCACTCAATGAGTATTGGTTGAATTGAGTTTATGTTAGATCTTACTTGCAACTGAAATACAGATGGGACTCTGCCACCCTTCAGCTCAGATCTTTTTTTTCCTACTTCTCAGGAGAAGTTCGAACTTCTTACTGCGGGCTCCTTACTTCATGTCCTTGATGATCTGGTCTGTGCCTCTTCTCCAGCCTCCACCATCTTATCTGTCCTCCCCATAGCCTCGCTCTGACCATGCTGAACAACTTGCTATTCTCTCTGTAGACCCTGGGCTTTGGCACTTCCTATTCTGCTGGGAACAACTTTGGCCAACTCTTCATCATTCCTTATGAGTTAGCTCAACTGTCACCACCTCCAATGGCCAACCTCCATCCCCTGTAGTCTTGTAGCATTGCCTTCCTCTGAGTTCCATGACACCCTACATTCCCTTATCATATGTTATATTTATTATATGTTATATTATTATTGTCCTTTTGCCTGCCCGTCTTTCCCACAGGAAAAAAACATGCCAGTAAGAGCTTAGGTTGGGTTTCAGCCTTGGCTCTAACATGTGTGCTCTTGAACAACATTGCTTCTCCTCTCTGAACCTTAATTTCCTCACCTGTAAAATGGGTAGTAAGCAAGGTAATTTATGTGGCGCACAATGGCTGGCTTGTAGTAAGTCCAATGTTAGCTATGCATCTTCAGGGCTGGTCTTCTTCAATGGATGATCAGGGGAGTGATAGCTCTACCTAGACCAGTGCTTTTCAAATGCTCTGCCTCAGAACCGCCTGGAGGGTTTGCTGAAACACACATTACTGGGCTCCATCTTGAGTTTTTGATCCAGCGGGTCTGGAGTGGGGCTTGAGAATTCTCATGTCTAATTAGCTCTCAGGTGATGCCAATGCTGATTGTTATGGGACCACACCCTGAGAACCACTAGGCTAGGCAGCTGGGTGGGGGGTGGGGGTCTGATTAAAGTGACTGAACACTTGGTGCTGAGATAAACTCATACTAGAGCATAAGGCGACCCCTGCCCGTGGATGTGGCCACAGAGTTTCCACTAATACAGCCACTCAGCCAAGATTTGTGTGGACACATCTACTGTGTCCAGGCATTGTGCTAAATATTCACGACAGAGCAGTGAGGGATACAGACAAGAGAGTCCCCGACCTTGATGAGCGCACAGTCTAAGGGCCCTGTTTTGGAGGGTGGGGCATCATATACGTAAGTGTCCCATCGGTCGGAATTGTCAGGGCACAGCTGGTCTGAGGAACTGCTAACTTTAAAAACACTGATGTTAAAAATTGCCTTGCTATTTATTGCATCATTGTAGTTGCCTCTAAATAATTGATTTTGCCAAAAGGGTAATCCCATAATCCCCTTGTCCGGAACTGTAGCCATCAACTGGCACTGGTCTTAGGGTGAAGTCAGCCCACGGAACATGGCAGAGCAGAGTCCAGAAAATCAGAGCCGGGCTGTGATATAACATCTGTTTAATGACATGATAAATCTCCCTATAGTTTTTATGATTTTTACTAGCCAATTGGAGGAATTTTCTGCTGTGGTGCTGAAGTTTCCCTATGATGTAATAACTCTCCTTTACAAAGCGCTTATGATGCGCCAGCCACTGGCTCCACAAAGTAGGCACAATTACTGTCCCATTCTTTAGGGAGGAAACTGAGAGTAATGTTAAGTCGCTTGCCCACTCGTTGGGTGCAGAGACGTGAGAGGTAAGGCTATGTTATGGAGCATGAAGAGCTGCTGAGGGGAACGTAAATAAATGCTTGGCCATGACACCAACCCAAATAGTTTACAATCACACTTTCCTTCCTTAAGCTTCTTCCAAGCCTAAGCTGATAAGAATGGAAGAACCAACCAACCGACTTTGTCTTGGTCTGGCCGACTAGGAATCATGGAAGGCAGTTGACTTGCCCAGGTTGGCCCCTCTTGTTCTAGTTCTCCTCATTAAACTTGACTGCTTTCTAGAAGTCAGTCAACAAACACATTCTTAAGAGCTTTTTTGGCCCAACCTCCCTGTTAGGGAGCAAGGGAAGAGGGCTTGGCTGGAGATGGTAGTAGAATCCTAGGTCCTGGAACTCCCCCATGTGGCCAGATTTCAACAAAACATCCTCCAAGCCTTAAGCCATGAGCTCCTTCAATGGCAACCATTGCCAGAAATGCAACTGGGGGCCATTTTGTCAAGACGTGCTCCTTTGGAGAGAGAAAGAGGAAAAAAAAAAAAAGGCATACAGGTGCGTGCGTGCCTGTGGCCTCACAATAAAATACAACAAAGGTGGCAATTAGTTCAGTTAGAGGTACACAGCTTTGAATTAGACGCGTATTCAGAAAGTGTTCTATAAACTGCTAAGAGCGAGAGTGTGAGGCATATTAGAGTTATCCTTGCTTCTGTGAAATGCGCACCTGATGTCTGCTTTGGCCAATTAAAGGGCCAGGGGAGGAGGATGCTAAAATGAGCAGCTTTCTGGGGGGGGGGGAAGGAAACAGAGCCGCAAGGGTTAAGCTCTCCAGAACACCGATTTATGCAAAGGGCTGGATCCCAACGGCTTTCAGGCCTGTGCTAAGATCTGAATTACAAATTTACAGAATTTGCTGCTCAGTAAGTAATTTCTTTTCTCCCTAATGGAGCCCGTAATTTCCAGTGGGCCAGGGGCACCGTGTGTTCACTGATGGAGTGAGGAAGGTCTAGACTGCGGAGGAGCCTGATTTCTACTCAGCGTGCAATGGCCTTTTAAGAAGGCTTTAAAAGGGACCTTGGGAGGCTGGTTAAAACCAGCCCTTACCTTCCTTACCATTCTGCAAAGCGTGTGCCCTGTGCCTGCAACTTGGGTGAGTCGATCCCTGAAATTGTTTTGCTTTCCAAAATGTTCTTTACAGCAGGAAGGCTAGTTGGTTTCCTTGTTTAGGGTTTAAGGTCCACATGGGAGTGTTTGACATAAGAAATGACATTTGTCGGCCCGGGTTGTGGAAATGAGCTCCCTTCTTGGGGCGCGGACGGGGGGTAGGCACTGTGCGAAGGAACTAACAGGCCATAAATTCCAGGCTCTTGGAGTCTCATTTAATGGGACCCCCTTGCATCTGGACCGTTTGCAAACAAATAAGGGCAGTCCAGCTCAAGTGTGTAAGTGTGTGTGTGTGTGTGTGTGTGTGTGTTGAAATCCCAGATAATTTGCTTAAAGGGCAGGGGGTTGCAACAAAAGCCAGAGAACTTAACTTTCTTTCTCTTTTTCCCTTCCTTTTGGTCATCTTCTGGAGGTATGCCTCCCTTCCCTAGATGATGAATTCACGAGGGACCTCACGGGCCGCTGAGTACAAGCACGCTTTTGAATGGATGCTTTTGTGGATACCAGTCAAAAAGTCACCCTCTGCTGGAACTGGAAAGCGGCGTTTTGTTTTTGTTTTGTTTTTGCTTCTCCCCCCAGGGGTGGCCGGTTCAGCTCAAAAGCTCAATTCTTGGAAGGGCCACTTCTTCTTGACCCCGGAGAAGACACCCTTCCCTGTGCACCTAAAAACAAAAAATAAATGAATAAATGAGTTTGTAAATTTTTAACGAGGCCCCCCGGCCCCCTCCCGCAGGCCATAATTCCCTTTCAGCTACTGTAAGGCCTGCTTCGTGTTTCCATGTACTCAGCCTCGCCATCCAACTGGCCTTTCTGGGCTCCATATTTGGAGGAACTCCAGTCCCTCAAGGCTTTTGAGACTCAAGAGCTTTGCAGAGCTCACTTGGGGGAGTTTCTGCTCTTTCTTTCTTTTTTTTGAACAGGAGTTCAGCGGGAGGCATGGAAATTAGTATTGACCCTAAATGCATCGGGAACAAGCTCCCAGCTAAAAAACCAAACAAAATCAAACAAACAAACCCTCAAAACCCGAAGATGGGGGTTTGTCGCGGTTCTGAGGCTACAGTGAGCTTTGCCAATCCAGGTAAGTCATTGTCTTAGTCTGCTCTGGCTTACGTTTTCTTGCCTTTAAAAACAGCAACAACAACAACCACAATCCCAAACAAGTTCATTAAATCTTGCTCTCTTTTTTGGCCAGGGCACTAAGGAACCGTTACAAAAAAGTGTTGGCTGTGCAGAGAGGTTCTCAGCAAAGAACATCATTGAAAATATAAAAAAATTTTTTTTTTTTTTTTCCGGGGAGGTGGGGGATGGGAGGGCTTCTTCTGCGTTTAGTGACTCAGTCCTGCCTGGAGGCGTTTCTCATCAGGGCCAAAAGCCCCTGTGCCCAGTGAGGTGAAACTTGCAAATGAAACTGTCACCTTTCTCAATGGACTGGTATGGCCCAGAGCTCACCAAAGGTCACACAAGGCGACCCCCTGATGGTGTTCCAGGACAAAGGAATAAGCAGCTGCCTGGTTTTCTTGAATCAGCCCATGCTCCCTGATGGTGTTGGTGGAGGAAAGTCACCCTGCCAGTAAGGGCTTCCCCAAAGGATTTTTTTCCTGATGCATGCCAAGTTAAGCATTGAGACCAGAAGTGGCATGAAGTCATTCTCAGCTGGGTGAGCCATAGACACTGATCTCCAGGTTTGAGCAGCAGGTCTGGAGAAGCTAAGGAAAGGGCCTCTGATCTTTATTTGAAACCTAGCACTGGGCCATTCAAGCTGGGAGCCAGCAGACCCCCGCAGCAACGGGCCCCCCACATCTGGTTTTTCAGGGATACCATCGTTTTCCTGAAGACCTTTTCCAAATGTCTTTTTTTTCTTTTGCCAAACCATGGTTTTATTTACTTAATGTGAAAACTTGTCAGAAGACCATATTCAATGTTTACGTTGGATCATTGTTTGATGGATTTTTACACGCTAGCATGTATGTGCGGATCTATTTCTATGGGTATGAATATGAGCACGTGCATGCATTTATTCTTGTATGTAATAGTTGAATATGGATGTGTAGATACATTTCTCCATTTCTGTATGTAAAGTATGTTTATATGTATGGACATGTTCCCTATGTCGGTATAAACACATTATCTGCATGCCATGTGCCTACCTATAGTGGACGTGGCCCAGGCACACATCCTCTAGCTTCCCCCTTCCCAGCTCAGTGGGAGCACCTTGCCTGCCCCACCACTTCCCAGGGTGTGCTGGAACTCAGCAACAAGGGTACAAGGGCCTGCTCCCCTTGGCTCAAGGTCGAACCAAGTGTAAGGTGCAAGTCATGCTCCAGCGCCACTAGGGGATCAGGATGAAACTCAACTCCAGCAGAGGCCAATCCTCATTGAGCTCCCTCCCTGCCCTGTGGGTTGCTTCCTCCCTCCACCGAAGTCCTCCTCCGGTTTAGCACAGGCTTCGGAATCTCTGCCTCAGGCTCTGCCCTAGGCAGCCTGGGCTAAGGCAGTACTTTTATATAAGTGCCCGTGTATCTATGCAAATATATGTGCACCCATTTCTATGTGCACGTGCCCATATACGCGGAAATCTAGGAGCATCTGGGAGGGAGGACAAGATGGAGGAAGAAGACTGATGTTATTCTGTGGGCAAGAAAGCTGTCTCAGTACGAGAGCCCTGCTTTAAAAGTTGAAAATTAAAAGATGCTTTAAATGTAAATGTATTTTTTTTATTAAATCAGAAAAAGAAAGATACAGTATACATGGTATCAGTCAATCATATGCTACTTTGAATTACATTTTAATAGACTCACGGTCCTATTTACTCCTCTGTACACGTATTAAGAAAACCTCGGGTATTTGAATAATCTTCCAGAAATTTTTATTAACTGGGGTTATGGGGAGGGTTTTATCGGAAAACATCCTGAGAACATTAGGAAATTACAGACAGACTTGAGATAAGTGTCAGACAGAACAGATGAGGCAAGCCCCTCTGCCATCTGAGAAGCATTAATAATGTGAGATCGCAGAGACCAAATCTTTGTTAGGGCTACGGGATGCAGGATTAAAATGGAGACCTCAGTGCCCCCTTGTGTTGCAAAGTAGACTTGCAACTTCATTCACTCGTTCTGCCTTTTTTTTTTTTCTTTTTTTGAAGTTGTAGTCTTTGCCCTCCTCATTGAGTTTCAAAAAGCAATTGTTTCCCCAAATCATTTCAAACCCTCTGCAGTCAATCTCTTCCTTTCTCATCAATAACTTTCAAGGACCCTATTCGAAAAGCAACGCTTATTCATTCCTTTTTCATTCTCCACACATTCCATTCCAGGAAATTGGCAACCCCCCCACCCCCAGAGCTCATGCTGTCCCTCCTCGAAATGTGAACTTAAACGGATTTTTGTCTCTCCTCTTTGAGTGTAGAGGATGAGCGTGTATTTCCTACAGAGCTTAATTCCTTCCAGCCGGCATTCTTCTTCTGCAACTTACTTGCCCCTGCCATTTTACATAACTTACTCAGAATGCCTTTCTCCACCCCCTCTACCCCTGCCTGGCAACCATCAAGTCTCCTGACCTGACTGGTTCACCGGCTAAACCATCTTGATGACTCTTTCCCGGAAAAGATTGGACCAGAGACGTAAATAATACACCTCAATATACAACAGCTCAGGCTTAATTTGTAGGCAGAATTTCATTGGATGGCCATTAAAGGAAAACTATGTACACAGAGTGGGCTTGTTGGGGGGGGGAATGGAGTAGGGAGAAGACTTCTTGCTGGCAGGACAACTTGGTGGGAACTGTAGTGATTTGTTTACTTGGATTTGCCAACCGGTCCGATGGATACGGGGTCTGTTTGCACTTGGGCGTCCGACATCCGCTTTGGTCCCTGGAGAAAAATATAAAGAAGTTGCACCCTAATGAAAGTCTGAAATATCACCAGTGGTGACCGCCATTTATCTCGCACTTATTCCGTGCCAGGTCTTGTGCTAAACAAATAGACCCTTTTGCATGAGTGGGGGATGAAAGAAAGGTCTCCCACCAGATGTGGGGTGCCATGCCCAGTTCTATCACTTTCTGGCTCTGTGACAACTTGGAGGAATGACTTAACTCTTTGAACTCAGTTTCTTCATCTTTCCAGTGGGGTAGATACAACTTATCTTGGAGGCCTGCTCCAAGGTAAAGCGAGTCCCCCTGCTGGCCCCCATGAGGCATGGATTTTGGTGATCAGAGGCATTGAGGTCACCTCCATCCTGCCTATGGTCCCAGGACTGCCCTTCGCCAGGCCAAGCCTACCCTTGTCTGGTCCTCTCACCAGCCCAGTGAGACAGGCAGTGATGATTAGCCCAGTTGTACAGATGGGCAAACAGGCTCTAAGATAAGTCAGGACCGGCTTATGGAGCGTCGGACGGGCCCCCCTGACTTGGAATCGGAACCTCAGAGCAACTACTCTCCAGGCTCCAGCCTGGGCCTTGTCCACTCTTTCCAAGCCCTGCCTCAGGTCAGCCTGTGCCAGTGGACAGGGCCAAAGGTGACAGGCAGGGGAATAAAGACTAGGCCCTCTCTTCTTTCTGATCTCCATTCCTCTGTAATACGGACTCCTAGCACTCCCTGAGGGCGTCAGTGACCCATGGCAGTGGGACAGATGAGGGCACCACCGAGTGGGTGATTTTTGGGCAAAAGAGGGGGCGGGGAAGTGACTCCTCCTCCAATCAGAGCCCCATGTTGATCAAATAACTATGTTTCTATAGACACATTTATGTGTATGTCCAGACACACATGCATATACACACGAGACGTTCTGACATTTCCTTTGTCAACCGAGTCCCTCTGTTCAAAAGCCAAATGCTTGCAAGCAGTGGCCCTTGGTGAGTTCTAGAGGTTTCCTTCCAGTTCTTTTCAGACGCTGCATGAAATGCCAAGGAGGCTGCCCGCATTAGAATCCAGGCAGCATCATGAAGGAGCGGAGAAGGAAGGAGCCGAGCAGAGAGGACCTCCCCTGGAGGGCAAAGATCAAGCAGGGATGGGCAGGCAGTGAATTGGGGAACCGACTGGGGCAGATGGCCTTGGGCAAGGAGAAAGGGAGGCAGCATGCGGACAGAGGGAGGATGAATTGCAAGAAGAAGAGTCCCACATGGGTTTAAGGTGACAGCAATGTGACAGCAATGTGGGCCGATGTCCCAGCTGGGGATAATTGCTGGGGGTCAGGCTCCAGTTCAAACACAAGGTCCCGGAGTATTTGCCGGGGAAATGGTAGCATGTACTACGGCATTCCTGCTTCATGTCAGGTACTGGACCCCTGAGGACACACATTCACTTGATTCCCCAGGAAGCCTAGAATGGTTGCTGTCCTTATCACCTCAGCTTTGCACAGGGGCAACCTGAGGCTCAGAGAGGTTAAGTGACTAACCCAAGGTCACACAGCTAGGAAGTGGTAGGTCCAGGACTCCAGGGAAGCTGTCCAAACTCACAGCACAGGTTCCTGGGCACTGCTCTGTTCTTTCCACTGCCCTAGGTGCTATCTGGTCACCTCTGGGCTTCTCAGCTCTGGCCCCACTGACACTCTGGGCTCCCCGACCCCCATCTATCAAAAGGTCACTGATACCCACAGATATTCAGGGACAGGGACAATCAGGAACGCCCCATTGGTTTAGGGCAGTTTGCCCCATGTACCTGCCCCATGACTACACAATCTGAAGGTTAACTACAGCTCCATGGCTGTTCTGTGCACCGTGGGACATTTACCAACATCTCTGGTCTCCACCCACAATGTCCCCACAGCATCTACTCCCCGTGGTGACCATCAGAATGGTCTCTGGACATTGCTGAGTGTCCCTGCATAGAAAATCACGGGTTCAGAACTACTGATGAGAGCCATCCTGTTAGCTCCGGGGATTTCGTCGGTAAAGAATATACAGAGAACTTTCCATGAGCCTCTGACCAAAAAATTAAATAAAACAAATAAAATAAAACCCAGAAAACAACAAAAAACCACCAAGAAGGTGAGGGACTCACTGGGCCCATGAGCTCAGCATCTTTCCAGAACGGCACCCTCCCCACGCGGCACACCACCCCAGACACTGTGGCTTGGCAGGGAATGGTTCGACCAGAACTTCGGGCAGAAAAAAATGCACAGTCAGTTTGGAACTGTCTAGAAAAGGATTTACACTCCTCTCCACGGAACTGGAGCAGATAATGGAGACAAATTTTCCAACAAAACCACTCAAAGCATGATCAGTCTTTTAGGCTCCCTCTCCCCACTCACCGCCTTGATGGCCGGTCTCCGGTCTTCATCATCTCTTAAAACCCGGAGAGGGCTTTACACCAGAGCCTTGGGAGTGGGAGAGGGGCTCTGTGCCAGTGCTTCCTATTTCCAAACAGCTTCAAACCATGACTTCAAGCACTGTCTTACCCTGGGGTTCCGTGCCCATACTCAAGACACACAGACCAGATGGACTACAATGCCATTCATCCATAAAATAAACACGGAGCCCGGGAGTCTGCATTTCTAACAGGTTCCCATAGATGCTGTTTGGAGACCAACCCTGGGCCCAGGAGAACCATCATACCTCCCCCGCACCCCCCCGCCCCCCGCCTCCATCCATCAGAGTCACCGATACCTACAGGTGTTCAGCGACTGGGACAATCAGGAAGCGATCAATTGCTTTAGGGTCCCTTGCTTCATGTTCCTTCCCCAGCTCCATCACAGCCTGCAGGTAACCCCAGTTAACCCCAGCCTCATGGCGGCTGTCGCTGTGATTTCCTTGTCCTGCGCTACGGGCTCAAGCCACCTCCCCCGGTTCCTAGGTATGACTTCACCTGTTTCTCCTAGCGGAGGCTTGACCCCCTTGCTTATGTTTTGATTAATGACCTTCAGACTCTCCTCATTTGCCAGGATCGATATTATCCCAAATATAAGAAGACATTGACTAGTGCCACATTTCACTCCATCCACTCCTTCCTTCATTCAACAGACCCTGCTTTGCTGTCTGTTATGCTCCAGCCCCCGCACTGGGGAGGACGGCACGTCTGCTCATGACTGTGGTTGGTCATGGTCACTGCTCTCCCAAAGCTACCAGTCCAGGGGAGGAGATAGAGAAGAACCACACAGACAGACACACACACACACACACACACACACACACAACCCAGAGGTTAATTAATTGTTGACTGTCTGGGCTCCACTCACCCTGGACCAGGCCTCTCTGGAAGGCAGGAGCTAATTTTTAGTCACCTCTGTATACCCACCGCCCAAGGTCACGTTCAGAGCTGCTTCCTGATTTAAACACTTCAAGGCTCCCTTTGGCCACAGACGAACACGGATGTTCCCCATCATTACCCGTTCCTGCCACCTCGCCTGTCCTCCTGTGCTCTCTTCCCACTGGATGATTTCACTTCGGTGCTGTCTCTCCATTGCTGGGACACACTGGGCCTTCAGGCCTCCCCTTGCCTCCTCCTCCACAGGCTCATTTGAGGCCTCACCTTGGAGGTGATCTCTGCGGAGCTTTCCCCCGACACTCCTTTCAACCCCTCTGGGGGCTCCCTCGAGACTGTCTTCTGCCTCCCGGCTCTTGGTCCACTCAATATCCCTGCCCCCAGCCATCCGCACCTGAGTGTCCCCCCGAATGGTGAGTTCTCTGTCCACGCTGCTCTCTGAGCCTAGCCCAGCACCTACAAGACAGCCCGAGCTCCATCAGTATTTCCTTGACCAAGGTCCAGGCCAGTCCCACCTTGAAGGTGGGAACCACATTCCTGGCCCAAGAGCCTAGAAAGAAGAGACCAACAATCCACCTACCAGGCCCTTAAAGAAGCCTCCGAGGGACTGTCGCCGCTTCTCCTGCCTCTTGTGGGGCTTGTCCCCATTTTGCAGCGAGTTCGCCTCGCCCGCGGCCAGTTCCGCACACTGGGCCGGTTCTTTGGCTTCCTGCTTGTTGCTCTTTTGCTTGTTCCCCTCAGCCGCCACCTTCTTGTCCTTGGAGGAACCCTCTTTGCCCTTCGGGCCTGCTCCTGCCGGCTCTGGCTCCGGGGATGTGACGGCCTTCCCTGGTGACTCCGACGTCTGCGGCAAGGTCAAACAAAATGTATGTTTAGGGGCTGGAAGACCACACTCAATAGCAGGGGAATAAGTATGTCAGAACAGAGGCATTCAAATGTTGGATGGGGTCTACCTTCATGAGTCTTGGATGGAATGAAAAAAAAAAAAAGAAAAAGGTGCAAATACTTAAGATGGTTCAAGGTCCCAGTAGGAGACATTTATATGTTTATCTAATAATTAATTTATTTATGTTTTCCTAATCAACATTCTTCTCTCCTTCTTCTGGGACTAGAACTTGGGTTTTCCTTGGAAAGCCTTTTCCTTTTCTCTCCTTTATTCACCGTGGGTTCAGACTAATTAATTCTGCCCCTGGACAAAGGCATAGGACTCAGACCTGGCCAGTCAGAGCTGTGCACGTGATCGGGCTGCTGTGATCAGTTCAGGCTGGCTGGAAGCAGGTAAAAACTGAGCTAATGCCAGAACCTTGCTAAACCACCCAAGAGAGATCTGTCCACCCTCCACTGGATTCCGAACCATGAAGATAACAGCCTGGAGCTTCCAGAGCCAGCACCATTTTCAGGAAAAATCTGCTTGAAAAGGAAGACACTAGAGAGAAAAGCAGAGCTGAGAGATGAAAAGAGAGAGAGGCAGAAAGAACCCAGATGCTGATAGCCTCACATATGCCCCTGGATCTAGCTGTTCCTGAAGCCCTTTTGTGCTTAAGCCAGCTTTGAGAGGGTTTCTCCCGCTTAACAACCACATGTGACTCTTTTCCTGGGGATGCTTAGTCTTTTTTTCATGGTTATGTCTACTTTAGTTTCTGGTGTGAAACTCTTCTTTTGTCTATAAAATAGTGGTGAGAAAACATAAGTATTTTAAGTTTTGAATGTACCTCTTTCACGCTGAAGAGAGATTTTTGCAATCCTACCTGGTTCCTACAGTTTGGAAGGATGAAGCTATACAATCCAAAATTCTAGAAAATTCTAGGTAAATCACAGATAACAAAATCTGTAAAAGCCTTTCCCCTATAATTTACTTGAACTGAAATCATGGTAGGGGCCAGACAGATGAAATAAAAACATGACAAAGGCCAGGGGTAAGAATAATCACAAAGAGACCTTATTTCCCCAGTTGGGAAAGCAATGTAAGACATATGTCCCTAGTGTAAGAAAAATACCAGTTCAAGCAATGCTGGCTTTGATGTTGGGGAGAAAATTGGAGTGGCAGGGACAATTGTGGTGAATTGTCACTTGCCCTGTCCAAAGGGGTAACAGCTGCTCAGACCCAGCCAAGACACTGTGTCGGATTACAGCCCCAGTGCTGTCCAGTCTTCTATTTTTCACATAGAAACTTGAAAAAAGCCACAACACCCCATGGGCCACGTTTGACCCATCGAATATATGTTTATAACTTCTGATTTGTAAAAGTGATAGGTTGTTCCTGAGTGAAAAAGTTCCTCGGATAAAGTTGCAGTCTGATGGAGAAAACAATATGCAAAGAACTATCATTTCTCATCAGTATCAATATAACCCTTAGAAATAAGCAAGAAGACAGAAGATTCTCCAGTCCCGAGAGTCTCCTGAGGGCAGAATTCCTTGGAGGAAGGAAACATCCGAAACCGAGTCACCCCAAGAAGCTGTCCTGCCACCGCCCGCTCTGAATATTTCCATCAGACCTTGGCTGCCAAAGTTGTAGCAAATGCAAAGTAAGATACAAAAACCCAAATGCCGCAGAGAGCGGAGAGCGGATATCCCTGTACAGTGAGACAGAAACCCCCACCATGCTGCTCTTTAGAAAGACCACAGGCCATTTGAACACCCTGTTGACTGTTCTTTTTTGCATAGAAGATGACAAGATCCAGTTATTTGTTAAGGGCTTTTTGTTTGTGGTCAAAAGAGCAGAGCGTGGCTCTGGTTCCATCACATCTTTGCTGTATGACCTGGAATAAGTCATTTGCTCTCTCAGCTTCCTCATCTGTGTGGGTGCAACAAAGACATCGTACCTCATGGTGATCTGAGGATGAAAGTAGCCCATCATGGAAAGCCTGTATCACATGGTGTCTGGCCCATGGGAAAGGCCAAACATTGGGGGACCAGTCTTCTTGTTGGGTCTGGGAGTGAGGGGGTTCCAGGACATGCAACTAACTTTAAAACCACAAAGTCCCAGGGAAACTGGGAAGAGTTGGTCATCCTGACCCAACATTGTCCACAGTGAATCTTTCTGATAAGATTCTTTCTGTGTGGAGCCGAGAGCCAAGTTACAGATGAAGGGCTCAGGAAATACTTGTTAAATCGAGTGTCCCTGTGCTTCTCCAACCTTATCTTTTATCCCTTTCCGCCCTGTTCCTTCTGCTCTAGACACATGGCCTTCCCTTCTTCCATGAACAAGCTTATTCTCAAAAAAGGGGGCTTCACATTCACTGTTAACTTCTCAGTGTGCTCATAGGGTTTGACAGGATTGCTGCTTTTTTTCTGTCAAGTCTCAGCTCCGATGTTGCCTCCTTGGAGACTCAGCCCCTGGTTAGACGGTCTAAAGAAGCCCGACTCCTCTCTGACAAAACACTGCTGTGTTTTCTTTATGTTTGCCTTAATCTTGGGGATTTCTTGGCTCACTTGAGAGTGTTCCGTCCGCCTCCCTGTGCTGGAGGGGGAGCTCCGGAGAACAAAACTCTTCTGTCTTCCGTGGCTTCATTCCCAGTACCTCGTCTGACACATAGTAAGTCTCCACCAATATGGGCTGAATGAATGGCCAGCAACTCGCCTTCCAGATGTTTCTACACTATTTTCCTCAGCAAATCACTGTGAGGTGGGGAGTGAGAAGTGCCCACACATCAATAGCTTTCACAGGACATTGATTTTTTTTTTTTTCCAAGAGGGGAGCTTTCAGTGGATCAGCTCCATTTACCACAGGGTTACGCCATGCTATTAGGCTTAAATGTTCTTCTTAATGGCTTAGAAACTAACTTCTGAGAATAACAGATGGCTAGTTCCTTATATTCAGAGTAAGCTAAGAATCTAAACCGTGTGATCATTGCTTTATCATGAAATGTAGATGATTTTAAAATATTTGCTTAGGATTTGACTCTGTCTCAGAATTTATAACAAAAATTATTCTCATCCAAATCATCTGAGTGTATCCTTCCCTAGAACCCAGTGATACTGGCAGAAAGCTGGAGGACAAGGTCATGGGGACATCCCATTTGATTCAGACCTTGGAAGCATACCTTAGACCAGGAGGTGTCTGAGGCTTCTTCTCCTGGAATCATCAACCAAGATTTTTATAACCCTGAGAGGGCAAATTGGAAAGGACCAGAGACTGTCTCTTCCCACCCCCAAAATTAAACTAAACATTTATCATATCTCCAAGATTACACACCCATCTCAAGCCTGGATCCAGGGCTCTCTAATGGATTCTCAGAACACTCCTCGGTGAGTGTAAATGGAATGAAGTTTCTAGCTCACTCAGATTTTCACTGACTTCACTTCCATTTCAGAATCGCTAAGGTGACTGGCATCCCTGTTTCACATTCAGATCCCAGACAAAATGTACAATTATATTTGGATGTTTCGTACTGAATAAAGTAAATTTATCTTATTTCCAAGGTAGTGAACTGCAGGATTTTGGGTTCAGAAGTGGTCGAGAGAATGGGGGGCGAGCATAGTCAGAAGTCGAAAAAGAAAAACAAAAATAATTTGAATGTAGCAAAAAGCAACATATTCCCTGTTGCAATATATGGTCTAATCCAATTATTATGGAAATATAATATAATAAGTTGTTTATAGTCATTGCTGTCCATTTGTATGCTATGAACAATACACTAGTGTGGTAATTTCCTATCAGTAGCATAATAATAATAGTAACAAAATAATAGCCACCTCTATGGCTTCCTATGTTGAAGCCCCAACCTGCAGTGTGAAAGTATTTGGAGTAAGAAAGTAATTAGGGTTAATTGAGGTCATAGGTTGGGGTCCTCGTCCAATAGGATTAGTGTCCTTATAAGAGCCGCCATGGGAAGACATTACAGAAAGCAGCTGTAGGAAAGCCAGGAAGAGAGCTCTCCTTGCCAGGAACCATGCTAGCATCCTGATCTTGGATTTTCCATAGAAAACTGTGAGAAAATAAATTTCTGTTGTTAAATCATTGAGTCTATGGTCGTTTGTATGGCAGCCCGTGTGGCTTCCATAGCGACTAACATTTACTGAGTCTGCAGTACTAGGACTGTTCCAGGGGCTTTACATGTGTTGACTCATCTAAGTAGGACAATGCTACGGAGCAGTACTTTTCCTAGCTCCATTGTAGAGATGAGGAAACTGAGACATAGAGAGATTTGGTCAGCTGTTTTTAGTCACACAGATAAAAAGGAGCGGAGCCAGGGTTTGAACGCAGGTGGTCTGAGCCTGCAACTCATGTTCTTAACCAGTTCTCTGTAGCGCAAACATCAGTAGAAGAATATTTGAGGACACTTTTGTGAAGGTCTATTTTTAAGTCAAGAAAGCACGCAGGTTATAAAATAGGGTGTTGAGCATGAGACGATCCCATTAAAGAAAAAAAGATATGTGTCATTATAAAAACATCATAGCTAGGTTTCTTTAGAATGGAGAAAATAATGGAAAAAAACCCCATGTGATCCTATGTCTTTCACCCCCCTCTTTTTTTTTTTTTTCAAGAAAGAGCTCCTACTGTATGCCAGGCACTATGCAATGTGATAGAAAAATCAAAGAGGCTCCTCCCTTGCTCCACAGATGCCCCAGACACAGAAAGGAAGGGGTAAAGGAAGCATAATTAATAGACAAATGACTTGTTACAATGTGTGATCAATTCCACAAAGTAAAAGAACAAGATGCACTGATGATGGACAGAAGTAGAACATCTGTTGGAGGAGGTGATATTTAGCCCAAGACCTGAAGGATAGGAAGGGATTTGCCAGGTGGAGAAGAGGGAAAAACATTTGTTAAATATGAAATAGCCACAAAACTCAAGCTTGTTCATGCATATATCTGCAGAGCCCAAGATGGTGCCTAGCATACAGCAGGTGCTTAACCTAGAGATGGTAAATGATTGTCTGTGGCTGAGAATTGCATTGGCAACTAAGCTGGAAAGAAGGGAGAACATGCAAGCTAAACCCACCACCGAACAGATCTCACAGGTCACTTACTTGATAGCTGGAGTCCTTCCCATTTACTTCTTCTGAGTGGGTGATCCCTCCATCCCCTTTCACTGACTAAAATAACAAACAGACAATGGCCTTTCAGCTACCATGAGCACAGCAACATGGAGAAAGCACAGGGAGTTCTGAAATGGATGACCTCAGTCATTCATGATTGAGATTCAGGGTCAAGACAAATGGAAGACCAGCTAGAAACATACTACTCACAAGATACACAATTTCCATGTGGTTTGTAACCAGAGTCCGATTTTAGTCAAGTGTTGGCTTCCCCAAATAACAACAACAATGGAACTCTTAAACCCTGGGATTAGGTAATTCTGGGATAAAGAAATGGTGACCAAAATGCCAATGCTGGAAACAGAAGGCAGTGGGACATGTTGAATTAATGAACAATTAAGCCATTGGTAGGGTTCCATTGGTAACATCTAAGGTGGTGGATGTTCCCTTGTATTTTTTTTCTCCTCACAGAGAGGTGGGGTTTGTTGAATATCCTATTTTTTTCCTTTTTAGTGACTGCTGTGGCCATGGCATCAGGATAGTGCTGGATGGGTTGAATTCACAGCTTTGGCTCCTGAAAGCATACGCTCAGTAAAGGGTTCTCAAATTGTGATCCCAGGGCCACAGCCTCAGCATCACTTGGGAGTTTGTTAGAAATACCATTTGTTGAGAACCACGGCAGATCTACTGAATCAGAAACTCCCAGGGGCGGCTGAGGAGCGGGGCTGAGCAACAAGCCCTCCAGGTGATTCTGAAGCATACTTGAGTTTGAGCATCACTTTTTAAAGCTAATTGGCATAGACAAATGCAGAACAATACCGGGGTCTGCTGTCTCCACTGTCAATTCAATAATGCTCTATGCCCAATGCTTGAAAAAGTACCTGAGAAATTTGGTAATGAATCGCCTAGTTCTTAGCAACAATGTTGCCTCGGGTTTAATTCCCACATATTTGATCATTGCTTATCATCTCCTCCTCCCCTGCTGGAGGGAGGGAGTGTAGGAAACAGAGGGTAAGCAATGGGGGGCAAAAGGAAGACTTCAGCTCCCACTGTTAATGATCTTAGCTGTTCTGCTAGCAGATGGCAAGAAACTCTAACACCTGCATCGAGAACAGGTAAAAACATCAAGGCACTCAAATAATTTTTGACTGATTAATATTATATGTCTCTGTACCTGAGGTATGGTACTCATATTAGTAAAGATAATAAAAATTATTATTCATGAAAGCTAACTTTTAGTGGAGTGCTATCTAAGGGTCAGGCAGTGTGTTCAATGACATAATAACCCTCCCTAGTTCATTTATTCATCATGCAGAACCTTAACATGGAAGAATAATTTTATTTGCCTCATTTTACAGGCAAGGAAATGGAAGCTCAGCGAAACCAGCATGGGTCATGGAACTAGCAGGTTAGGGAGTCCAGATCTGACACCGGGCAATGATTTCATATTTCATACTCTTAACCACCTCCCCGTACTGTCCCTCCAAGGTAGGAGGCACCATTCAATGAACACATTTTTTTTTAATTGAGCATCTAATACAAAGCCCCTAATCAGGAAAGATAATAAGGGCTTGGACAAGATGGTGGTTCATACATCTCAAATAGGGAAGTTTGTGGAACATGCCCTTCCTCAGAAGTCAACCAGGCTCGTCTTTAAATACTACTTGGTGGTGCTAAGACTGAGAAGTCTTGACGAGGACTGTCAACAGTTTAATGCAGTATGACAATCTCTAGGTCTTGTCCTATCTCAGAAACAACCTTCACAGAGCTTGGCATAGAGTAGAACCTTGATACATGGTTCTTGATTGGTTAGCAATGGAAGAAATCTTTCTTCAGCCTGAACCCCTGGTGTCTGGAAGTTCCATGTGCTTTTCTTAGGGACATCACTGTCATGGGCTTCACCAAGGTGTTCAGCCCAGAGGCAAATAAGGATAGATTTGTCCTCTACATACACTTTAGATCCATTTAGATGGAAAATGTTTTTTTCTTCCTCTGGGTCTTCTGCATTGTTCTACATGGGCCAGTCTTGCTTGAGAACACTTAGAAAAAGAAACTGACTCTCTTGGTTATTATTTCTCTCCCTGGAACCAGCTCTGACAGCCTTTTCATTGCATCCAAAGGTTTTTCCATTTGCCAGTTCTCTGGCCTCCAGAATTCAGGCCATCATTAAGAGCCTTTCCTACCCAAACAAATTTCCTAGTGTCCTTTAGACTATGGTGTCACATCCTCACTAGCTGGCCTTTGGGTATTGCTGAGGGGCAAAACCAGCCAAACAAACATACAAAATGGTTTTTTAAGCTAAACCTGAATGGAGATCAAGAGGCAGGCATGGCCCCTGGGGCCACCTTCCTTCCCCAAAGAGAGAGATTTTTAACTTCCCTTTAGTGGTTTCAATTTGATATCCGTTAGGTCCTCTGCCAGTTTAAGGTTTCAATCTGTTTTCTTCCCCTCCCTGTCTTTTCGAGCCCTTGGAGGAGAATTTGGATTGAATTAGAAGGCTTTCTTGGCATCAGTGATCTAGGTTAGTTTCCTGAAAACAGCCCCTCCGGCTGTTAGGGAGATCAATGCAAAGAAGTTCAACTTCTTCTTTAAAAAAGAGACTCTCTCCAGCTTTTCAAGGATTTTCCTCTGTTATTCATTTTGAGGCACAAAAAGCTGTATATATGCAAAGATAACTGCATGCCGAGTTTAGACTAAGGCTCTTATGAAGTCCCTCCCTCCCTTCCTCTCTTTGTTTTCTTTCTATCACTCTCTCATCTTTGCTGAGTGCTCTTTCAGAGACCAATTCAAATAGTTCATGTTGGGCTTTGTATTCAAAGGACCATAACCACAGAAGCTCATTTTCTCCAGCTGTCAAAAATCAAGTTCCTGTTTAAAAAAAACCCAGATTTTTTTTCAGGAACTACCTAATACCCTAAAGAATAATTTGAAGGCTACCAAGGAATTTCAGAGGTTTTCTAGTTCAATACTGAACAACTTTCTCCCAGGGGCTTATTTTTATTCATGAGAGCAAAAGGTGAAGCATCTCAGGGCATCCAACCGGCAGTGTTGGGTTGGAATCTGGTTGTGACATCTAAGCTTTGCATGTTTATAAAGCCATTTTTATTTCCTTTATTGTGTCATGCATTCTGATAGCTTGATACTCTGAGGAGCATTTGAACCCTCTCCAACATGTATCACTTAGATATTCAAAGTTCTAGTGGAAATGTTGGGTGGGCATTCGCATTTCTTTGAAAGGAGTGCAAGGGTATTTTTGGTGGAGATCTAATCCAACTGAAGTTGCGATTTAAAAGAAGAATTGGGAAGATACTTTCAATTATCTTTTTTTCTTCCTCTGGGTCTTCTGCATTGTTCTACATGGGCCAGCTTTGCTTGAGAACATTTAGAAAAAGAAAGTGCAGGATTGTTTACTAGGTCAGCCTCCTTGTTACACAAATCCAAGGAAATGGACCTGCTAGACATTTCCAGAATCAACAAAGGCTATGGGTCCAGCCTTCCTGTTTTACCAAGATGCCCAACTGAAACAGAACTGGACCGTCAGAGAAAACGACACAGTCGAGGCAAATCTCATTTTAGTGACAAATAAATTCAGAAAACATCCATCCCAGCTTTACCTAAGTCATGTATTAATTTTCCTCTCTCTTGCTTTGCTGTAATTTCAGGGAATTCAGATGAGCACCAGAAACACTACCAGGAGAATCACAAAAATGGAGCTTGGGCTGTTCCACCTCCACGTACCCTCAAGGAAAACCAGCTGCCGGGAGCCCAGAAAGGCATAGTCGCGTCTAAGTACAGACGTGAGCTTTAACAGCAAAACACACCTGAGTCTGAGTGCTGGTGCTGCCATTTACCGCTCTGTGACCCTGAGCGGGTCACTTCAGTACCCTGAGTCTTCATGCCCTCTCTGCATGGTGGGGGCAGGGATGTGTTGTTGGGGATTTTAGGCTAATAAATGAGCTAAGGCATGCACTAGGCTAGCACGGTGCTGGCCAGGCCATTGGCACATGATACCTAAACACTAGCTATTATCATCGTTACTATAATTATTAATTGAGAGTGCCAAGTGACCACAGAATCCCCTGCCAGGGTAGAAAGGAAAGCAAGCTGCTCTGGAGACAGGAATTGCCCAAAGAAATGGAATTTTCAGAAACCTTCTGAAGAGGAACTCTGCATTCATAGTCAGGACTTGGCAGAACAGGAGATCGAGAACTTGAGCTAGAAGATCCCTGTTCTTGTTTTTTTTTATGATCACCATAACAAACCATCCTCCTTTTTCCTCCAGATGGAAAGGAATAAAATAATAAAATAAAATATAATAAAATCTATTTTATTAGATTTATAGATTGAAGGTAAGCAACGGAAGACCGTGATTTCCTGGCTCTATCCTCATTCGGATCTTATATTTGCCCAATATTAAAGCTCACAGTCCTTCTCTGTGCCTGAGAACATTATTCCAACAAAAAGCTTCTTACAAAATGAATGGTCTAAAGAAAGAGACGGGAGGAGGATTAAATGACACAGTAGGCGACAAAGTAGGTTCGGAGGAGGAAAGCACTTTTTAAGTACAGGGTCTTATTAATATTGACAAATTATAAACCTATATCTCTGTATTTCTATCTACCACCGTGTGGTTTCATCTGCCTACCTGGTCTGTGGGCACATGAATACAGTTCTCCACCTACTCACTCGATAAAAATATACTAGCACTTCAAATATCCAATTTCTTGACATACACTTGAATTAATACATATAAGAATCTTTTTCTATTTAGGGCATGACAGATGCCTTAGCGACTCCTTGCAATTACTTTGAAGATCTATAGAAGCCCATAGCATTTTTGTGAAGTGGTAGATCTATGTGTGTCCAATGCTGTATGAGGACGTAGGGACTCTATATTTTTTCCTGAAATATACTTATTTTTCCTGAAAGGAGATTATTTGCAAAATGATAGTCTTTCCACTTCAATTTTTTGAGAGGTTAATTTCTGGAAAGAAAAAGATCTCTTTGGAAATAAATTGGGCAATGCATTTATTATTTTTTTTAAATATGCAACCATGAGTCACATTGCCATGGGACAGCAAAATATGTTTTCTGAGAGAAATTTAAGAGAGACCAAGGTGAAGAGGTAGGAAATCAATGCTGATAAATGGAGACATTGATCACAAAAGAAGGTTAATGCATTTGCAGTTGAGTTTCCTCTTCTATTAAATCGACTATTTTGAAAAGAACTATATTTTGCTAACAATATCTAAAATCAATTTGGAACATTCACTTATTTGGCTCAAAAAATAAAAAAGGAAAAGCTCAGTGATGAGTTGGATGTTGTCTCGAGTTTCAAGCCCTGAGAAGAGGATTTGGTTTGGTTTGATCTTCTCCCGCATAAATCCGGACTTTAAATTCTTTTGGGAGTCATGAAATGTGAGCTCAAAGTGTTTCCTGAAGACGAATGCTGAAGCCAACTCCAGGAACATGCACCATGGGAATATTAGCACATGTGTGTAAAGGTAGGTGTGCAAGAATGTTTGTCAGGTTAGTGAGTGAAGGACCTGAGATCATGTGCGTGGGACCCATGGTGTGTGCTCACTGCATATGGGCTAGAGTTAAAAGTAAACATGTTTTCCTCATTGGGTTTTATTTTCCATGAAGACAGGGCCGCATCTACTTATTGTTGCCTCCCAATGTATGGAATACAACGGGTACTCAGTAATCATTTGTTGAAAAAATGACGAAATGAAGTGCAAGGAGTTGGAAACAAATCCAGTTTCCATCAATCCCAGTATGATAAATCCAGATGACGTGATTCCATGGTTGTTATAAAGAATGGGGTGGGCCGTATCAGGGATACACCACCAAATACCCACAGGGACAGGGACAGTGACATAAACGAGGGAGCTGGGTGTGACAACACAGAGTTGTGGGATCAGTGATGAAATGGAAGACCCATGTTTTCTGAGTATTTGAATTATTCACAATGGTAATATATTGTTATAACAAAAACAAAACAGACTGCAAGACAAGAATCACTAGGGTATCTGGAATTTTTAGGGAAAACCCCCCAAATCATGGGAGTTTTAGAGTTTCAACATTAATAGAGGGCAATCATGGTCAAGCTCCCAGGCGTAACTCTTTCTATGGATGGTATATAATTAGAACGATGGCCATTGTAGACCTAATGCTATGAATACACTGAGGATTGCTCCAGAAAGACGTGTCCACATGCACCTCTATCCTATGGAGAATCAATGATAAAGGACTCTTTTGTTTCCAACTCGTTCCCCTAACTGTTCAGAGGAACCCATTTCTATTGCTAGAAAATATCCCCTAGAAACCTCTAAAGGATAGCTCTGGAGGGTGAATTTAAGTAATCTGAGACCTCATTAGAATTCAAGGATTTGAAGTGAAAGGATGCAGTGGGTGGTTTAGACATCTTCCATGCTTTCTTTGGAGGCTCTTGCATTTTCTTGTCTTTAAGTGAAGAAGTCTCAGGTTGGTTATTTGGAAGAGAAAGTCATACTATTTGCTAGGTTGCGGGGGAGGGGAGTGGTACTCTCTCAGCTCCACCCAGAAATGGGGAGGTTGGATCACTCTCACTGTCATGATCAACTATTTGGGGATGCCATTTGTAATGTAGTTGAGTTGCCAGAAAAAGGCCAAATGTTCTTTACTTTCCTGACATTGTGTAAAAATTGGTTGAAAAAATCTCAGATCTTGATCCCCATTTTCGGTGCCGAATTGTAGAGTTAATGACCAGGAACATAGATGGGGTCTCAGCCATACAGGCTGCTCACTACTGACTCGACACTTCCTACTCCCCGAGAGTCCAATGACAAAAGAAAATGATTCCTGTTGACAGTTTCTAAGAGAGTCATTTCTAATATGCCTCAGCTCCCACTGGCAAGGGTGTTATGTTATGTTATGTTATGTTATGTGGTGGACTAGAAACAATTCCTTACTGGGCAGAGCCTGTGAAATCAGAGGGCTGCTTTCTCAAAGGATTAAATTCCCAAATACTCCTGAAAATAATGGTGCACTATAATGAAATTCTTGTTTTTCATTAAAAGAGAATTAAACCGATGACCTTTTGCATGGGCTTTTGCTTTTTGTCTTCCAACCACGTTGGGTTTTGTTGCATTATATTATTTAAGTTCTTGGATGCTTTGTTATTTAATGTATGTGACACTTCAGAGACACCAAAAAACATCTGCCCACATTCTTTCCATTTTATGCATGGCATAAAAGCATGGCAAATTCACCAACTGAGTTATACACGTTCATGATTAGAAAATTACGATGTCACTTTATAATTGGAATTATTTATAGATCAGCTTTGTCCAAGTTTGTGTCACTCACACATCACTTCCAGAATTTTTCCAACATCAATATATATAACTTGGCCTATTTCTTACCTAGTCCTTTAAACAATGCCTTATGTTCTTTATGTAAATAAATGTATTCTCAAAGGAAACTGCATGTCATTACCATAATGAGAAAAACAATATCATTTGCCATACACAGAAGGAAACTTTAAAAATAAATTAAACTGAAAGCGAGCAATATTAACTTCTGCATGGATGCTGCTGTGTGCCAAAGCTCAGGACCCAAGATCAGCTCTTTCCTTGTTAAAAAGGGAATTAGCAGGAGTTAAGGAAAGATTAAGGAGCATTAGCAATAAACTAAGACTTGCTCTATGAATGAGTCAGGAGGAAGAAAGGGAATTATCTCCCTGCACAGGACTGATGACCCGTGCATCCCCTCTACCCGCTACAGTTACGTCTCACCCCACCTGAGACAGGTCCTTTGCTCTCAGAAGCTGATCTGGGGATTCCAGCTTTCCCTGCTGGGAGCAGGGGGCTTACCATTTGTCTGAGAAACGTCATCAGGAGGGTTCTTGATGGTTTGCGTTCTTCTCTTTTGAGTCTTACTTCTGTGGGTTCGGGGGCATCTCTTCCTTCGTTGAGATCCACTGTTTGTAAGGCTGAGTCTACTTCCTCAGATTTTACAACCTCTACTGGTGATTCACACACCACCTGGATTATTTTGCCAGGTAATAAGACAGTGAAAAGAAAAACACACACATTCCCCAAAACAGACTTTATAAAGCAGGGGGAGTCCTGGTGGCCCCCATGTCCACATGCTACAGGTGTGACCCAATGATCATTTCTACACAGGCACATCTTTGAGAAGGAACGCTCACGTCACATAGTGTGCTTTCAAACAGCCAATTTCTGAAAAAAAAATGCCAAATATGCTGACTTGGAAGTAGCAAAAATCATGCTCCACAAGGTACAAGGCTGAAATAGGAAGTCCTTCCTAGGGACAGCAGGCTCCTCCCATTTCCGTTCCAGGAGCCCCACCTCTTTGGCCTGCCATCAAGGTGACTTACCCCAGGCCTGTATAAAAATCAGGAGTCATCATTTCCTTAAAGGTCCAGCCTTAGAGTCGGTGACAACGACACTTTCCACTGCATGCCCTAAAATCCCCCGCAACTGGGAAGACCTGTCCTCTTTGTGGAAAAGATAGCGTGAAGTCCACGCCGAATTTCACAAACGGGACCTCCTCCTTAACTTACTTCCCACCCCACCCCAGGGCCAGTCATTTGCCTTTGTCTCTTAATTGAAGTTCAGAAGAAAACGGAACATGGCAAGAAAACCATGGCGAAGTTCCTGACGGCCCCCAGCAAGGTACCCGGTGAGCTTAGAACCTGCTAAATGTGTGTCGGGGAGAAGGGATGGCCAGTAGTGGGGGGTTTGGATGGAAGGGTCTGATTCACCGGCACTCTGATTTCAAATTCTGTTCTTTTGCATTGCCTCCCTCCATTTGTGCTATGCCCCAGTCACATCTGGACCGGTTACTGCTTTGCATTGATCCCTGCAACAGATTTAATTGGCCTGGAGGAGGCTCCAAAATTTGTTTCCTCAGACAGGGGCTGGCAATCGACTACCAAATCTGTCCCAGAGACTGTTTTAGCACAGCCCCAAGCAAAGGATGGATTTTACATTTTTTTTTAAAGGGCTGCAAAATGTTTTTAAAAGATGAAAGACAGGCAACGGAGACGATGTGTGGCCTGTTAAGTCTGAAACATATACTACCCAGCTCTTTGGATAATAGGTTTGTCATCCTCTGCCTCAGAGGAAGGCACTCTAGAGCCAAAGGCATCTTTGCATTTGTCTTTGCTGGTGCCGGACCCCCCAGCTTCCTCTGCATCTTGTTCTTGCCATCAGGGAGTAGGGGAAGGGAGCTTAGGTATTTCCAGAAACACCTGTAGGCCTGCGGAGAAATTATTTTCCTTTCCTTCACGCAGAATATGCCATTGGCTTGCACATGATCCCAGTGATCAAGATCGAGAAGGACCCTTGATTTCTGTATTGTCAAGCGAAGCAGGAAGGTGTCCATTAACAAATCAATGTAAGGGAACACCCTGAAATATGGCAATCACAGCCGTCTCTCCCCACCTTCCACTTTATAACCTATTGACAGGACTTCTAGCATCTTCCCTATGTAGATAAAGACCTAGGTTGGGGAGTCATTCATTCAAAAGTCCGAAGGCAGCGAGGCAGGCAGGTAAGATCAGCAGAGACTGACCAGAAGACCCAAAGGAGTGGTAGCGGCTACAGTAGACAAGTGGAGTTGTCCCATCTAAAGAAGAAAACCCTGGACTGCAGGTGTTTGTGGGAGGGCTTCTCCTGCTGTGGGCTTGCCAGGCTCTGACCCAGCCCATCTTGGGAAACCAGGCTGACACTGAAGCCAGGTGACATACTGGGGACTGGTGGCCAGACATGGTCATGGACTCCCACATGTGGGCCTGATTCAGTTCAGCTGCATTTCCAAAAAAAGGTTTCTGCCCCCAGAATCCAGGGGTCAGCGTGAAATGCAGGCAAATCTGACATAGAGTTCATGAGAGCAGGCTGCGGCTCCAGCCGGCTTGGCCCTGTGTCTCTACTCCAGACCTTATGGAGGCTCTAGACCAAGGTCTCTACTCAGCATCTCTGGGTGTTCTCAATTCTCGATCCAGACAGTGTACACATCAGAAGGTTGTCTGCAGAATTAAATCAGGCAGTGCACATAAAGTTCTTAGAACAGTGTCTGACCCATAACAATGACTCAGTTAATACTACTATTGTTAATTGTGCTATTATGAGAGCTGTTTTTTCCCATGGGCCTGAATTATGAGGAATCACCCAACATGAGAATGCCCACTTTTTAGGGATGATATTAATAACTGCCTCTTACTATGGCTGACCTCATGCAAGGTATTTTTAATATATTATCTCAGGGAATAGTTACTGAATTATTAGAGAGTTCAGAGTAATTAACATTATCCCTATTCTAGAGATGAAGAATCTGAATGATTGAATGACTTGGCCAAAGTCAGAGCACAGGTAAGTAACCATTTCAGGGAGGACAGAGTTGTGTACCAGTAACTGAATACTTAATAGTGACTTTACTAGTAATGACACAGAACAACAAGTTTGCGAGTAGGAAGTTCTAGGATTGGTTCAATGGCCCCACAATGCCCTGAAGAACCCGGGCTCCTTCTATCCTTTGGCTCTGGGAGTGCTGGGCTTTCATCCTTTTATTTGTTATCTCATGGATATAAAATAGCTACCACGGTTCCAGGCATCACATCCTCAACCTAATGTTTTAAAAAAAGGGAGGTTGGCCATAGCAAAAGGTTTGTTTCAAATGAAATTCTGTATTTTGATTTCCTACCTCAGCATACATCTCACAGGCCAGAAGTGGTCACATTCTTACTCCCAAATTATTCTTGAAAAAAATGGGATAAGTACTTTAGATTAATCATGATCAGATACTTTGGGGGGTGTGGTAGTTGCCAACCTTGCCTAAGATCAAGGGGAGAAGGGTGGAGAAATAGAAAATAGCCCTGAGGTAGGTAAATGACCAGAGTCTGGCTCATTGAATCTAGGTTCAGAATTATTCTGTCTTTGAAACAGCAGGTTCCTTTTTTGTATGCAAGAGCTTGGAGGGCAAATTACATAATAAAATGATCAGACTGTGTGGCAGTAACTTCAATCAATTTTTTGATTATCAATGGTTTTCTTGCTGGTCCTTAAAAAATCTGAGTGGTGTCAACTCATAAATCCTAGGCCAGAGTCCACTCTTCAAAACACAACTATTTCAGTAGGAAAAAAAAAAAAAAAGAAAGAAAAAAAGCCTGGTGTTTGGGGTACTTCTAGAGGCACCTATTAACTTTGAAGTCAGGCCAAGAAATTGGCTTTCAGCAGCCAAGGAAAATCCACTGATTTCCAGTGTGGAAATCCAGAAGGATTTGAGCTGAGTTAGGAGCTGATTTGCATATACAGACATAGAATTTGATTTTTATTTGGATAGTTTTCTGACACCCTTCCAGGCTAGGGTTTTGGAAAAAGTCACTTCCTATTTAGAATATAGAACTATATCTGCACATTTTAATTTTGGGTATGATGGATATAACGAAAATCAGATTTGTGCTATCCTTTAGAATCAAATCCCCCTGGCTTGATTTCAGGAGGGGATATTATACATTGAGTGAAGATGGCTAGTATGTTTAACACAGAAAATACATTAGAGCAAAAGTTTTCACTTTCTTTTGCCTCAAATATTGTACCATATTTACTCTTGGAATTTGGATTATACAGTTTCACTGGAACTGTGAGTTCTGGAAACCTATTTATAGCAAAATAGATTTCCTCCACCTACACTGCCCCCATAACACACAATATTGGTATTAACAGTTTTCACTTTGGAATCTTTTAAAGACACTGTCTGATTTGATTCAGAACGTGATTATTTGATCACAAAGACCTGGGAAAGATTTTATTTTTCAATCTAGTCACTCTTCTCCCTCATTCTCTTCATGGACCCCAGTTGTGTGTTGGGGGAACAGCCCTCCTTAACCTTAAGCCCACATGACAGGAAGAAGTTGCTTGAGTGGATCTAAGCCAATCCACATGGTCAAGCTCCTTGGCCATATGATGAGTTCGGGGATGGAAGTATGCCGCAGAATGTATTACTTTCCCAATTTTTCACACTGGCTTCCTATAAAGGGATCATACCTCTGGGCCCACTGCTGGGTGACTTGGTTCGGTGAATGTAACATGAGCAGACACGCCGTAAAGCAGGACTGAGTGGAAGCTCTCTGAGCCATCTCATGGTTCACCCCTGGCCCTCTCTTCTCTCTTGTCACGACAGTTGCACATCCTTGTTGAAGGGGATGTTTTTCTCAGTCTAGATCTCAGGAGGAAGGAGCCACTTGGATCAGCCAGAGCCAGCCTATGGCTGCCATGTAGCGTGCGTGAGGAAAAGAAGGATCTTTGCTGTTAAAAGCCAATGCAGTGTGGGACCTGGATGTTACTGCAACACAGCCCGACAAGAGATGACTTGTAGAGCCTGGGAACCCATGTAAGTCTGCGAAAGAGAACTGACTCCAGGCCGGCAGAGTTCCCACTGGCCAAGTCTCTCCCTTACTCTGGACTGTGTGGTGGGGTGTGAGAAGAAATGGAGCCAGGCCGGGAAGGCTGAGCCACAAGGAAGTCCTACATCAAGACTGATTTAAAAGCAATGCTACTTTCCAGTGAGGAGTGCCAATAAATTAAAAAATTAAAACAAATCTAGGTTGGGCTGAGTTTCCTTTCATTGGCAGCTGTGAGGTTACTTACCAAGAGAGGTAAACAACAGAAGTACCTATTTCCTTCAACGTGTAGGTCATTGGTAAGGAAAGATTTTTCCCCCCATGAGTTAGAACATTAACTTAATTAAGCAGTGGCCAAAACGTCAGCAGAATGATTCAGTAGTTGTTGTAGTAGGTCTTATTTCTGATAGCACCAGAAGCACATGCTAGAAAAAGCATTAAACTTCTGTGAGTCTCCAAAGCCTTGCTTTTCTCTTCATGAAAAACTTTGAGAAGTGTGGAAGTCACTCTGTCTTTTGCTTTGTATTGGATGATAGATGGGTTATAGAAACTGACGGTAGAGAAATTAAAAAATAAAGAAACCCAACCCTATTTTAGCCAGAGGTGCTAGTTGAAGGACTCTTATAATATGATTACTCACACCTAATTGTCCTGCTTGGAGGTTTAGAGTACTATGCATTGTTTTGATTAATGCCATCTCTCTTATTTGGGAGGAGGGAATTAAACTAATTATTTGACACATGCCTTGATTCCATGTGGGCACTGAGTCAGCTGACAGATGTGTAATTTCACAATATTATATATATAATATAATGTATAATTATATATATAATCACTGATTGCTGGGAAGCACTTAATCATCTTGTTACAACTCCTGTGCCTTAACAGGGATGGCAGACTCTTCCTGCCAAGGGCCCTGTCCCCACTACTCTACTCTGCCACTGAGGCAGAAAAGCAGCCATAGGTAATATGCAAATGAATGAGTGTGGCTGTGTTCTAATAAAACTTTATTCATAAACACCGAAATGTGACATTTGTGGTTTTTTTAAACAGATATTCTTATTTTATTTATTTATTTATTTTGAGAGAGTGAGAGTGCATGAGCATGGAAGGGGTGGGGAGGGGTAGAGGGTGAGGGAGGGAGAGAGAGAATCCTAAGCAGACTCCATGCCCTGCATCAAGCCCGATGTGGGGCTCTGTCTCACTACCCTGAGATCATGACCTGAGCTGACATTAAGAGTCAGGACACTTAGCTGACTGAGCCACGCCAGGTGTCCCAAATTTGTGTAATTTTAATATGCCCTGCAATATCATTCTACTTTAAATTTTTTTCATCATTCAAAATGTAAAAACCATTTTTAGCTCGTGGGCCACAGGGCACAGACAATGGGCTGGAATTGGCTTGTGAGCTGCCGTGTGCTGTTCCCTGAATGAATTCTTCGTGTTTCAGGCACTGAAGTATGCACGTTACATGCCTTGTTCATTTAATTCTCACGAGAACCCTAAGGGGTAGGTAATATTATTGTGGCCATTTAAGAGAGGAGGAAACTGAGGTCCCAGAAGTGGCACAGCCTGGGAATGATGGGCCCAGAATCAGTACCTTTAGCCTCATGCCCTCCAACAAACAGGCTCCTAGACAATGAAATGTTGGAGCTTCCAAACAGAAACTTACTTGTAGGGCTAAGTACTTTAAAGCCATCTCGAGAGCGCCTCTTTGTTTTCTTGAGAAAATACTTTGCTTTCCTTGATGTCTTTATCAGCTTTTTGTTCTCTTTTGGCATCAGTAATTATAACTCTGGTTCACATTTATGTTTCTGTCCTGAACGTCACATTAGAAAAGGAGATGCTTCCTCTTTGTCAAAGGTGATCTCTGCACATTAGTGTGCGAGCTGTGAGGTGTTCCTCAGACAGGCAACTGCCCACAAACATCCAAGAACAAGTTTCTCTTCAGAAAACTCAGAACCTCCAAGCTACCTGATGCTTCAGACTTCACCTGAAGCTTTTAAATTTAAAGTCATGGGAAAAAGAGTCAGAGTTGCTCCTTACTGGTTGCTGAACTAGGCTTTGACTCTGTAGAAAAGAGCTGGTAAATTCATGAGAATTTTCGGGAATTATGAAAGACCTGAGCTTTGCCGAGCTACTAAGTTTGAGTCAAAAGAGAGGGGGAAGGAAGGAAGGCAAGAAGGAGAGAAGGAGAGGAAGGCGAGGGAGGAAGGAAGAAGGAAAGGCAGGCGGGTGAGTGGGAGCAAGGGTGAGGTGGTAGGGAGGGGGAGGGAAAGAAAACACAACAACTAAAAAGCAGATCTGAAAGACCCTTCTCCTAACAAGAATGATGACACAGCCGTTCTGATTTTCATTCCACACCACAGGCAACACTTCTGGAATGTACTTGGACACTCAGCATCAGTTCAAGGCCAGCAATTAAATAAAAATGAAAACACAAGCCCTGTCCAAGGCTAGCAAACAAGAGACACCTAGAAAGAGCCAAACATATCTTACTTTGGCAAAATGATCATGATCAGCTTCTCTCTTAAGGAGCTGTGAACTCACTTATCCCTGCTCACAAGATTTTCCAAAAAGACTGCACTTCTTTCAGAACCAGAACTGCTGATTCAGGAGGACAACTGACTCATCTCCCTGGAAGGTGTTTTGGAAAACTATTTTTGACGTGCCTCTACCAAGCCATCCCCTTCCAATGTGAACACACGGTCTTGAAAGTTTGGACAGTGAGGCTCAACCTACTTCTCTCAGGTGTAGATCCAAGAGGGCAGCTCTCCTGCCCAAGACCAACAGTCTCAACACGGAGCTCGGCAAGATGCTCTCATGCTTGACGCCACGACCTGCCCTGGGTACCACCCACAGTTAGTAGAGAATCTGGGTTGCCATGGAAATAGAGGTGAACGAGTAGTCAAGATGGAGAAGCCCAGCGTGCAGCATCATTGCCCCTTAAGGATGTGTGAATGTGTTCTTAAGTTTGGTAGACTCTTTCAGCCTTTAAATGAGAACAAATGGTAAAGACTCTTGCTCTGATTTTGTGTTTAGTTTGCATGGATTTAAGAGGTGTTACAAATCTTCACCCAGCGTCATTCCCTATTGGCCCCTGATCACGTGAAGGGATGAAAGAGTCTACGGCAGATGGGAGACATTGGCGCATGCAAGAACACGGGCCCCAGAGCTGGAATGCCCCATGAATGGCCCAGCATGCAGAAGATGAGCATGGAATGGTTCTGCCATTTAACGCATCACTTACATTCTCCTCTGCACCTGTGGGGACTGAGTCCTCTTTAACTGACTAAAAGGGAGATAAAAACAAAGTAAGAGTCAGAATGCTACCCCCAAAAAAGGAGAGTTAGTTGGGCTTGCAGGTCTCCGGTGCCATTCTTGGACATGGAATTTCTTACACATACCTGGTTCCAAAACGAACTTGAAGGAGGCTTACGGGAAAGTAAACAGTACAGCAAGATAATATAAAAAGTTCTGTTATTTTTTAACATGCAACGAAGGGAAAATAAATGCCCAGATGCAGCCCAGGACACAAATGGAGTGAGGAGAAGGGATTGCTACAGAAAACACAAACCACAGTCGGGGCTGTGGGTCAGTGATGCATTTGCCCTAACATTCTCTAGTTGCTGAGGAAAAGAGGGAAAAGGATTGATCACGCAGGCTACCGTCACTGGTAGGTAAAAGCAAATGAGCTGCTCAGGAAAATTCTGGCAGAAAATCCAGAGAAGTCCATCTGTGGTACTCATAGAGCAAATAGGCACCCAGGTCCTGAGCGGGGTCTTCAGCCTTATCCCAACCACAGCGCAGTGGCCGGCATCAGAAGCTGCTTCCTACATCGGCCGTCCATATGGGTCAATGTCATCATGGCCAAGTTCAGTCTGGTTAAAACCTTCCTCTGGAGGCCCAGAGAGCTGGGGTCCAACACACCCAACTTCAAACACTATTCCTCCCTACAGTAATCCTGCCATTCACAGTCCTGCCTCAGATTAGGAGAGCAGTTGGCCCGATGCTATCAAAGGTCAATGCCACCACCATCCCATCAGTCTGCTAAGCTTCAACTTTGGAGTTCATTGTTGCAGTTGTTCTTAAATCTGGTGGGGGGTGGTGTTTATAGACCACTTTGAGACTCAACTGACTTGACAGATCTGGACTCTCATCCCAGAAAAATAAACACAAACAAAATATTTTGCAAATAATTTTAGGGTGTCAATAGACCATCTCTTGGATTCCAGTCTAGGAGCTCTTTTTTATATTCATTCTGTTCCAAGTCCTGTGTTTGTTTTTACCTTTAAAACATGCAGTAGGAGGGCAGAAAGGAATCAACATTCACAAATATGTCTCCTGCATTGTGCAAATGGCTTATATACCCATAGAGACATTGTATATGCAGGTGCTTCATAGACCTCCTCTCACTGAAAGTGGCCCAAAGCAGTAAGGATGGTGGTCCTTGTTTACACAGGGAGAAAAGGATACACAGAGAGCTAAAGTCCCTTGCTCAGGATGGTGCTGCTAGGAAGTGGTGGAGTGGTTCTGAGAGCCAAGTTTTCCCCCTGCTGTGATGATTTCAAGGGTAAGAAACACACCTTTTAATAACAGTGTGAGCTTCTCTCTCTGTGACCAGACTTGCTTTCTCTCTAGATGAGATTTTCAGCTTGGACCATTCATCAACAGTATCTCCGTTGAACCCATTCTGAGCCAAGTCTGGTTCTCACATGTCATGTATTTCTGCACCCAGCATGGTTTCCACGCACAACCCACAATGACAAATGAAGGCCTCAGGCAGCTTCTGCCTTCTTTCCTTACATTTCCCACCGAGTAGAAGGCCTACAAGCAGAGGAACGAGCAGCACCTGGGAGCAGTCCAACAGGTCCTGGGTGATAGATAAGCTCTCAGATAGAAGGCAGAGGATCGATGATTCCACATTGGAAATATGCCCAGGAGGGAAATCTCAGAGACTAGAGTAAAACTTGCACAGCTCACTTCAAAGGAGACCAGAGAGGACTGTCAAGGGCAAGTCCCGCCTCAGCAGACCGAAAGGTGTTTATTGGGTTCTCAATTCTCCAGCCAGAACCACCTACTCAGGTGTGAGGCTAATCAGGGAACACCCGGACAGCAGGATTCCTATTCAAATCTCAAACCCAGAACCGTCTGATCTTCTTCAGTGCACCGGCCATCTGGCTGTTCTCCGCGTTCAGGCTACAAACTGTCCAGCCTCATTCATGATAACAACAGAAAACCCACTTTGAAACTGAAGGATCCCATTTGGGCATTTATATTGCTGAGAATGAGGACCCAAGCACAGCCCCTGAAATGCACGAGTCTCAACTTGCGTAGCCAGTGTTCCCGTCCTTTGAAGAGCACATTCAAAAAATAATGTTTCTTTAAAATACTGTCACATGGTAGCACTTAAGCCAACAGACATCCCGTTGCTAGTGGGTCTTCTGGAAGCATCATTTTGACCATGTGACAGCTGTTCTGCATTCACTGATTTCACAGAGGCCCTAAGACCTTTCCTCAAGCCTAAACATTTCAGCCCGCCTTTCAAGTGCTTCCAGAATGGTCCAGCCATATGCCAGACTTTCTTAACCAGGATTCTCAGGGATTCTGGGATCAAATATAGGAATCTGTACTTGAAACAGATGATTCAGGAGGATTTTTAAAGTTCTCTTAGTCTGTTTTGCCCTACACCGACTGCTGCCTTTTTTCAGACCCCCGAAGCCTTGTGTAACTTGCTCCCCACACAGGAACACTGGATTCCAACATCCTTGTCCTGAAACGGGGCTCATCACTTCGCATTCAGTTTTCCACTCCACCCTCCCAGCGGTCACAACAGGTGGCTGTCACTGCCCACTTCCAGAGCTGAGGAAAGCAAGGCTTGGAGGATTTAAGTGACCCGATCACAACCAAACAGCCAGGGGCTGTCAGAGCTGAGAGTGGATGGCGTGTCTCTTGGCTTCAGCATGCCCGCTGTTTTCCACGGCACCACGTGTGTCCTCCAAAGGAAAGCAGGCAAGGCACCGCTATGAAGATAGTCCAGATGTATCATTTACAAGTTGTGTGCACGCCCGTGCATGCGTACACACCTGCACGTGCAGGCGTGTGTATCTCCCCTGTTCCTTCCAACGGACTTCAGGTGTTTTGATAGTGGGATGAGTGAGTCTCAGACTCGTTTTGTACCTCGGGTGCTGTTGGCGCCAGACGCCACACATGGATATTTAGATCCAACCCGGCAACTGTTCACACCTAAAGAAATGATAAAACTGTTCGCTGAGCACTTACTATGTCTGATGGTCTCTGTTACAGTTAGTGGATTGGCATAACAACGCGGCGGGAGAAACATGTCCCAAGTTACACAAAAGAAAACAGAGGCTTCAGGGGGTCCCGGAATTTGTCCAAGGCTATGCAGTCTGATCTTTCTGATTCTGTCTGCTATGCAAGACCTGCCATATACCAGAATTTTCTGAGATCATCTATTCCAACCCTTTCCTTCAACAGATGAAGAAAAAGAAACTCAAACAGGTTGAGTAACTTTTATGAGGCCACAGAGCAAATGGTACCCCAAAAGAACCCAAAACAATAAGGGACATGTAGGTGGTCTAGGTACCTGGATTTTAAACACTTTTAGGCAAATACACCATCATTTAAAATTAATTTTCTCAAGGGTTATTTGTGTTATTTTTGTTTTATAAGAAGGACTTCAGCAATCAAGACTATAAATCACAGTAACTTATAATTTCATATCCATAGCACATTAGGGGGGAAATTTTATTCCTGATGTTCATATTGTAGATGTATACACATCAAAGTCAGTTTGTTTAAAAGCTTCCCAGTCAAAAGAGAAGAAAGAGAACTTGGGTTAGTGGAAAAATCAAAATTTTCTAGCATTTCTCTTTTTCTTTCCAAAATTTTTACAACAGTGATTTTATAACCAAAGCTTATATAATTTAAAGAAAACTAAGGTCTTTGTTTTCCACTAGCATGTAAGCCCCCCCCCCCCCGCCCCCGAGAATGTAAGCTACAGAAGGGCAGCGATCTGGTCGCTGCTCTCTTTTCAATGCATCAGCACAAAACATTTGGCGCACAAAAACTGTGCACAAAGGAGACTGAAAATATTCTTGCACAAGTGAATCATCCCTATTTTACTTCCACAGAGAGCTGTTTTTTCTGATTGGGTGGGAAAAGGAAATGCAAGATTTACGAGTGATTTGGGTTTTTGCTTCTCTTCATTATTTTTATAGTTGATTAAAGAAATAAAGCCAGATAACAGTGAAAAAGGAAAAAAAAAACCCAGTGAGACTGAACTCTATGAAACCAGTCCATTAGGGGGAAGAACGTCAAGGGTTCTTGTCTTTTTTTCTCAATGGAAATAGCTTGAATTTCAAAGAGGAACAAATACATGCCTTATAGACCCCAAAGATAAGGGCAGATGAAGTATTTGAGGCTGAGTGGCTTAGAAGCTTCCCCAGACTGGAGGGCATATGGAGAAATGAAGACGTGGCCCTGTGTGAGCGGTTAGAGTGGCCACACTGCCCAGCACAAAGGAGCACAAAGGAGACGAGTGACAAAGGTCGGAAGGCCCATTCATTGGCCACTTTTTGTACTGTGTTAGGGGTTTTGCAGGAACGATTTCATCGACTCTTCATTGCTAGGATGAGGTGCTATTATTATCTATATTTTACAAATTAGGAAACCGAGGCAGCTCTTCGAGGCTCACTGTCCAACGCCCAACTTTTAACCTTTCCGTAAGCGTTCCTCGAACTTGAGTCATTTGCCAGCCTCTGATAAGGTTTTGGCCACATTCCGGGTACCGTCTGTGGTCGCTATGGGTGTGCCGCTCCGATTTCACTGCTGGAAGGACAGCCCCAGACCCGCACCTCTGGGCGTCTGCTGCGGAGTGAATGCTGAGACCACACCCCTGCTGCCTGCTCCCAGCCAACGACCGAGCACAGCAGGGTACTGGGTCGTTCTTACTCAGCACAGGACCCCTGTGGCCAAGCTCTGTTCTGGGATTCGCCATTGGCCCAGCACCACCCCTAGTCTGTGGCTTTCCCAACCTTCTCCTCCTTCCTTCCCTGTCTCCCTTCTGCCGTATCAGCCCCCCACTGTGGTCTGAGGCCTCTCTCTACCTCCTCCTGTCCCCTCCCCCTCATCCTTCAGGGTGTTTTCTTCCAATAAATCTATTGCACATCAGTTCTGTCGCGTGTCCCTCCTTGGAGGATCCGAATTTATGATACACACTAAAGATCAGTAACATTATTCCTTTTAATTGGATTACTTCTTAAACTATTCCTTTTAATTGGATTGCTTTTTAAACTAAATATAGACTCACCTTGGGCAAGATATATATTAAATCTTGAGTTTAATGAGCTTTAGCTCAGTTTTTCTAAAGCATTTTAAATATACATAATTTTAAAAATAAATGATGTTTGACTGTGGGTTGCCTCGTCATCATGCTGGCCGCCCGTATGCACACATGATTCACTTGGGAAATTTCCCCTACATTATATTGCTGATAAAAAGTTTTTAAAAATAAGTAATCAGTGGTTGGGAAGGAAGGAGGATTAGGACGGAACGCCAAATGACATCACCCGAAGTTTTCATTAAGTACTGGAGTTTGCGTTTCGGGCAGAACCCAGAAGGAAGCTCTCTGTACGACAGAAAGCCAACAGAAAAGGGTTCCAGAAATCCAGCTGGATTCTGGACCAAAGAATAAAGCGGACACTGTAGCGGTATCTGTACTTCTGGGCTGCCTTGCATTGCGTGCTAAGTGGTATGGATGTTTTGATGAAATTCCTAATTTGATTTTTTTTTTTCGGCTCTATGACTTATATTCCCCTCTCTCACCCACGACGTCTTGCTCATCTTTTGGCCACATTTAAAAGAGGCAAGAGTTCTGAACGTGTGTGGCAGCTGGGGTGTGCTCAGTGATGATGATCAAGGGCTTAGCTCGAAGGCTGACTCAGTCCCACCCACGGCACTGCACTCCCTTGTGAGCCGCTGAACTCGAGAGGGAAGAAAATGAGACACTGGTCTGAGGGCTCCTATCACAGAGCACGGTAGGTGCCCGCCCTGGTGGTGAATGGTAGACACCTTGGCTTTCCAAAAGCAGAGTGAGCTTTAGTGGTTCATAATGACTGATTCTATCTTGCTGGGGGAAAGAGAGAGGCGCCCAGAGGTGGTTTAGCTCGCTGGTGGGGTCAGTGCTCAGAGGAACCCAGGAGAAAGCCAGAGTCCTAAGCCATTTTGGAAAGAAAAGGAAATCACGAAATAGCACAACTGTCTGTCATGAACCGAAGAAACTCCAAGAATGAAAAAATCGAACTTGTTTATTTCCTTGTCTTTCCCATGAAACACATGCTTCTCACACCATGGATACTTCATTCTTCCCAGGAGTAAATTACAAGGTTTCAGCTCAATGGCGAGTTGAGTCATTTGGGGGAAAAAAAAAAAAACCAAAAAACTCTGTACTTGGTGAGCACAAGGGTGACCCCAAATAAAGTAATTTCTCCAGTCACCGTAGCCCCAACTATACTCCAAAGTCTTGAAAATGGGACTTACCTTTTTCCAGAAGAGTTTGCCCAGAGGCAGAGAGCTGGGCCCCCCCTTTTCCTTGGCAGTTTCCTTTGCAGTATCGGTGGATGGAGGGTTCTTGGCTGCCTCCCTGGTCTCCTGAGAGATAGTGTTTGCTTTGTCTGGCTTGACGTCAGATGAAGTGGCAGGTGACTTTGCAGCACCCTAGAGAGTTAAAAAAATTTTTAAATGACTTCAGGATTTCAAAAGTGTGAGATCTCTCTTTTTTCTAATTTTTAATTTTTTATAAACATATAATGTATTTTTATCCCCAGGGGTACAGGTCTGTGAATCGCCAGGTTTACACACTTCACAGCACTCACCATAGCACATGCCCTCCCCAATGTCCATGACCCCACCGCCCTCTCCCAACCCTTCTCCCCGCAGCAACCCTCAGTTTGTTTTGGGAGATTAAGAGTCACTTATGATTTGGTGAGATCTCTTTTTTAGTAAGCTTAGGCTGGGATTACACATGTTAATTTTCTTTTTTATCATTTTCTGTCCTTGCAAAGATTCTATATGAATGCGGATTTGTGTTAAAATTTTGGGAAAAGTCAAGATAGCTTCCTTTTGCAAAAGAATACATTATGTTATATAAGTCATTAGGAATCAAGGTGCTGGTAAGAGGCACTTTCCTGTGAGAAAGTTAGTTAATACTGAGGCCACTGGTCTTCAAATGGCTCTGATGTTGTTCCCATCAGTGAAAACAGTTTGAATATGTACCTCCAATATGTGTGCATTTGCTTATATTATACACGTACTATTTGACGAATCCAATTGTGAAATTAAAAGAGGTTAAAATAAATGTAAGGGACATCATCTCCAACTTTTAACTTTGATTTAATAATCACAATCAAAGATACCAGTGCCAGGCACGGTTCTAAATGACTGAATGTTCTAACAATAGTTCTATGAGGAAGGAACTGATTATTACGTTCATTTTACAGAGAAGGAAACTTTGGTCCCAGATGGTTAAAAAACTTTCCCACGACTACACTAATAAGGGGCCAGAGTTGACATCAAAATCCAGGGAATCTGACACCCAAACCCAAGCTCTTACCCCCTCCTCTGTACTACACCACCTCCAACAAACCAAAGTCTCCCCACTCCTTGTGCTACTGTACCCACCCAGGGAGAAAATACCTAAAAAAGTTTCACACTGGGAAGGTGATAATGATGAAAGGGCTGAGAAACCCATCTACACTCATCAGTTTCATCAGGAAATGGGCCATCCTCTTCTCTTTGCGCTGGGAAAATACCCAGAGACTCTTAAAAAACATTGCGAAGAGACAACTGTATTATATATAGAATAACATAACTGTAATTTATTACTGTAATTGTTTGTCAAATATGTATCTTCCTGCCCAGATCATGAGCTTTGAGGGTAAGAGCCATTGCCTTGGACGCCATTACATCCATAAGTCCCACCAGGCTCAGGGTCTGCCACAAAACAGACATCAAATAAATAACTGAATAATTGTATGGAAAGCAGCAGAGAGAAATGCCTACACAGGATCCTGCCACGTTGTTGCTGCCCACCCTCCCCTCCTCAGTGGGCTCTGGAGCCATAGACCACCTGCAGTCTTTTCTCCCTGCCCATCCATCTCTCCACTTCCCAAAGAAGTGCCCCAGGTGCTGTTCTGCCAACTGAATATTAATACTCTTTGTCTGCATTGTGGAAGAGATCACAAAAACTCAGTATTTTCTGGAGTCAATCTCATGGATAGTGTTGCCTGATTTAGCCAATATTCTCAATAATAAGAATATAAGATACCCTGTTAATTTGAATTTCAGGTCAATGAAGAATAATTTTGAAGCCTAAGAATGTATATTCCTAGGATTGCCTGGGACATATTTATGTTTATACTAAAAAATTATTTGCTGTTTATCTGAAATTTGAATTTAACGGAGTGTCTGTATTTTAACTGGCAACACTACCCATGAAATTCTTACTAGATTTGGAGATTGCATATCAAATGACCTTACCTTCTTCCCTAGTAAGTGCTCATCTTGTTTCACACTTGGGTGTGGGAGAGGGGAGCGGTTAGTTAGAGGTAAACATGACACCGAGAAGTGGAAAACAATGAATGTGCGGCAGAGCTTAGGAATCACACAAGCCACCTACTAATATTTTAGTAGCCCTACAGAGAGGGTGGGCAACAAGAAAACCTGAGTGGGAAAACGAGCATTTCTGGGTATGGCAGAAAAAAATATATAAATAAATAAATAATCCTAAAACAATGCCTTGCCTTGTGTGCATGTTCTCATGTTCAGTGTTTGAAGAACATGTGAAAAAGTTTGATTCTGAAGCATAGCATGTGATTAAGCCAAGAGAAAACGATCCAAATTCAGCAAGGAAAAGCTGACACTCTATTTATAATAAGAAGCTTATTTCAATTATTAATTCCAGGACTCCCCATTCTTTTATACTAAGAAAAAAAATTTTTTAAAGAAAATTTTCTTTTCATAGGAAGAAAAATGGAGATAAAGAGACGGGAATCTAGGAGTTGATCCCAATGGGTCCCCATTGCATTTTTTTCTTCTTGAATTGCAAAACCAGATGATGATGTTTTTATCCCTGAGTTTGCTTGGATTTCCTTTTTTCTTTCCTAGGTTACAACGAAATTGAGAATGAGCCACACACCTCCTCTGACCATGCAACTCTCTGTCTGTCTGTCTGGTCCGTGTTAAGGGCCCTATTTTCCTATCTTTTTGGATGACAGAATCATAAAGTGAAGAAAAAGGAGGTAAAAGCCAAGAAGCGCCAGCAAATTGCTGCATAAATGAGAACATTTGGGCATTATCTCTTTACTTTACATAAAAAGGCAAAACCTTACAGTCCAGAAAGGGGCGTCTCTTCTCCTTCTTCCCAGTATTTCCCCTGAATCCTATCTTTGCCCAGAATGCAACTCAGTGCCAGAATGTGAAGCCAGTGATCTGGGGAGACCTTAAGAATACAGAACATGGGGGCGCCTGGGTGGCTCAGTGGGTTGAGCCTCTAACTTGGGCTCAGGTCATGATCTCAGGGTCCTGGGATCAAGCCCTGCATCAGGCTCTCTGCTCCGCGGGGAGCCTGCTTCCTCCTCTCTCTCTGCCTGCTTCTCTGCCTATTTGTGATCTCTGCCTGTCAAATAAATAAATAAATAAATAAATCTTAAAAAAAAAAAGAAAACAGAACATGGGTGACCCCCTTTTTGTGGCGGAAAGAGATTCTGGAGGCATGAAACTTAGCTGTGCATTAAATGAATGCCTCTGAAATGCAGATATGGGAGGGAAGGTCGTACACTTTGTAAACTTTCAAGACCCCCAAGTCGCAGAAGCTCCAAGTGGGAATTCAGTGCATTTCTCTGCACGAGGTCCATGACACACTTCACTAGCTGTTACGGAATGGTCTCCCACACACAGTAGCACCACGTTTTAATCCCCAACCACCTCCTGGACACAATCTCTATCCCTCCACCCCTGCTGTCTTTACAAAACAAAATCAGCCTGTATGGAAATTCAAGAGTGGCTTCATAACACAGTTTGCTTATGCAAATATAGATTCAGCCAGGAGACCTTTCTATGGAGTTTTTACTTGCCTACACAATCCTGGGGCTATAACATCCTGCTGGGGAAGGTGTTTTTTTGTTTTGTTTTGTTTTTTCCTTAAGATCATTCAACTTAGTGGAGAATGGCAGATATTTCAAACAAATGTCCAAGGATGCTGGCCCAATTCAAGGATCTTAACTGCTGGTTTCAGACAAACTCTAGTGTCTTCTTAACCATTCAGAGAGAGAAATCTCCACAGCTGACTTCTATGTTGTCCTTACTTCCCAAGGGCATGGAGATAGAAATTGCTCTGCCTTCATTCATTGTTTTCTTGTGCTTGGGTTTTTATCTGGGATCAGTATGAGCTTAGTTAAGACTGAGAATGGGTGGAACAGACCACAGAAAGATAAAATTATTTTCTTGAGGTTAGAAGCGTATTTCCCAAAGTGTAGGAAGCATACCATTGGTGGTATCACATACAACTTTAGGTTGTGCTGAGATAAAACATTAAAAAAAAAAAACATTAAAATGGAGAAAATACATTTCCCCCCCAATTCTCATCTAATCTTTTTAAGAACATTCAGGGGGGAAAAGCTTAGTCTGGTGTTGGTGCATCTTTAACATTTTTCTATTGCTGGCAAATTGCATCTTAATAAGGCTAGAAAGGCATTAGATTTGGAGCTTGGTACAAACAAGGTAGCTAGAATGCATTTGTGTGTGTGTGTGTGTGTGTGTGTGTGAGCCATATTCATGGTTAACCCTTTATGCAAAATGACTCGAGTTTTCCATATCCGGTAATATAAAGTTTTCTTTAAAGATACCTTTAAATAGGAAATGAGTCCTTTTTAATATAAAAAGATCAACCAAATAATACTACATCTGACAAAAATGATGAAGATGGTATGCATGCTTCAGACATTTGAGAAACACTGAGTTAGGAGGATAATTTCAGAACCCTGGTCCACACTAGGAAGAAACTAGTCAGATGTTTATGAATAATTACGGAGACTTAAAAGAGTCATTGAAATTTGATTCTCATCATTTTTAATTCCCTTTCATGATCCCAATCACACCAGGCTGTCTTCCCCAAAGTAGAGCTGAGGGGATGCAGCACAGCCACGTGTACATGTGGTGAAGACCAGGGTTCTTTTTCTTCTTCTTTTTTTTTTTTTCTTTCTAATTTAACAAGATACAGACCTTATGCCTAAAGAATTTTCTAAATGCGAATCCTAGCCTGGGGCTATGCAGGTGCTTTTTCTTGGCGCCTTTAGCTTGGCTCTCACAGGTCTTCTGTCCCGGTTGGCCATCACAGACACTTTCTGCTTTGGATGCCTTTTGGGCAACAGCAGTCACAGCTTAGAACTTTGTTTTTAAACAAAATCCTTCTTTTTTCCCCTGTCGTTTTTAAGTGCATTGAAACACTTTCACAATTAACTGTCACTTTCACGATCACCCCATGCCCCAACCACAATGTTCACATCATGTGAATGTTTATCTTTTTTAAACTTTCAAAGACAATTTACTACCTGGTAGATTCCCAGACCATTTCCAGTACATGATTTTTCAACAGGGCAACCTATTTAAGTGACCCAGATTAACACAAGTCCACTTGCTAAAGACAAAGACAGGACATTAAGCTTGATCCGTATGATATAAAATATTCAGATTAAAAAAAGATAACTCTGCCCCTACTTGATAGTTTTAAAGATCTAAATACTCTTGTCACATGGGAAAGGAAAAGATACATGAAAACAATTTATTTTTGCATACTGGAGTCAAAACAAACACTGTCAACAGTGGCTTCCTTTCTCCAACCCATCTTTTAATCAGTATTAGAAACTTCAGGGGAGCCGTATCATCTGCAAAAATTTCAACTGACTTCTAGATGGAGAGATCTCCCAGGCAAGAGAAGCGTCTACTGTGTGCCAGTCCTCTGAGCCACAGTCGGGGGAAACTGGAGCTGAAACAGCCCAGCCACAACCATTCAGAATTGTCGACTCAGGTTACAAACGGTGGAGGATTTTGCATGGAGCGTGGAGTGTGTTCAAAATTGTCTGGGCCAAATGGGAAGACGGAAAAACAGTGTAGATGTTTCGAAAGCAAGAATCCAAGAACTTTGGTAGAAAGGATATTAAAAATGCAGGTTTGTGGAAAGAGGTCAGTTTGTGTCTTAGACAACCTACATTCACAAAACCCTCTTCTGAGACTCAGCTCCACTGGCAGTGACCCTGACCTCTCTGGGAAGGGCAGAGAGATCTTATCAGCTAGGTACGTGCAGTTGGGACCACATTCTGGGGGGTGGAGGGAGGAGTCTTGGTTCATGAGCAGCTAAGAGAATGAGCGCATCAGGTCACTTGGGAAGCCACACAACACACCCACATACCCCACTGTTTATAGCCTATTGTGCTGACTGTGTGACTTCAAACAATGTAAGACACGGAATCAAAAGAGAAACATTTGGATCCAACTATTCATTGAACTTGACCCCAGCTGCCTTATAGGAAATGACTAATTCTATAGGAAAAAGCATGTAGATGAGTCAGATAAATATATATTTTTTTGAATGGAAGAAGAACATTCTAGAAGAAGCAATTGATACACTACAAATGTCTTCATGGTGTCCAATACGTCTGGCAGGGTTATGGAAATTGTAATCACCTACATTTGAAAGAGTTCCATGGTTTGCCAGGCATTGTCACACCTTCCTTCAAAGCTGGGGTTGGAGACAGAATTTATTGTCCCGATTTTACAGATGTTGGATTCACATAGGTTCGGATCACGTCACACAGCTACCACATAGCAGGTCTGGAGCTCAAATGCAGGTCTTGAGACAAATTCTAGGATCCTTTTCCCAACCTGACCCCTTCAAATATTGGTAACAGATGTATTGGGCTGGGCCAGCCATTTACTGGGTCCCAGCATCTCTCAAAGTACCCTCAGTTATCAAAAGAAGGATGCAAGACATTTATCTGTCACCAAATTAAACTTTCCTCAGGAGTCCCGTGAAAGTTAAACCATGTGTTCCATTAGGGATAATCAGTTCTGTCCAGGGTAAAGGAAAACATCTCTAGAAAGTAGTTGTTCCAAATAAAATTTATTTTGAAGGGAATTGGTTGGGTGTCTAGGATGACAGTGAAAAAATGTAGGCTCTCTAGGGCATCTTAACTCTAAACATTCCTTCCCTTGGCAAGCGTCCAGTGGCGACTATTTGATTTCACCAACAATTGTCTTTGTGGAGGAGATTTATTTTTTCCAAATTAAATGAAAAACATGGAACGTATTTTTTAAAAGTCAAAAATAGAGCAGCTTACTTCTACTTTAAATTGTATTTCACCTCTTCCTCATTTCCAGTAACTAGTTTGTGCTATATTCCCATATTCCCTGGGTCTCTCCATGCACAATTAAAAAGACCAACATGATATGTGGTTGTTAGTATTTCACTCTTATTTTATATAAGAAATTGGTGATTGTGTCATTATTTATCCAGAGTTAGCAAATATTTCAAGCTTTCCACTAAAATTTTCATCAAAATACCACTGACACTAATGAAACACTTTAAAGACAATCTAACAGCACTATGACATTGCTGAACACATACACACACACAAACTTCAAGAAACCAAGCAGCAGACACAAATCCAAATCCAATCCCATGCACAAATCCAAACAGGAACACACTTCAAACTGCCTACCGTGTCTTCCAGATCTTTTTTGGTTTCAGTTTTGCTGGGCGAAACCTTGAAAGTTTAAGAAAACCAAATATTAAAAATCATAGCTATCTTTTTAGGGTGATTTGATTTCATAAGACATCATTTTTTGGGGGGTGCTGCAGTTCACTCTGCAGGTAATGAATGTAATGAGAAGTCCTTTTCAGTACAAAAGCGTTCTACCAAGTTCAGTAGACAGCCATGGATTTCTGGATAATTTCTAGGTATAAACAAGTTTTTTTTAAAAAGTCAGGATTTATAATGAAATGCGCCAGACCTTATACATTCACTAAGAGCTTGACCACATTCAAAATTGTCTCCTGGAAGGCCAGAGACTTTCCATCACTACTACCACTGATCCAAGCAAAGGCACAACACTTTGGTATTCGTGACATGTTGTGTGGACTGGTTTTTACTTTTTTGAGGCTAGTCTTGGGCTTTGGAAAGAACCCAAACACACTTGGAACTGTCCATTTGATTATGCATTCATTGATTCATTGATTCATTCAGCCCTTTCACAGGTCTGGCATGGACCAGGCCATGGCTGCCTTGAGGAGTCAGAGACAAGCAAGCGTTACAGAACATGGGTCCCTGCTTCTAGATAGGAATCGATTTCTACAGTTTTATTTGCCATCTGAATGGCAAAACTGCTTTGATAGGTCAACAGCTCAAGGAACTTTTTCTCTGTGTTTATGTTCAATGACCATAAGACATGGGACCACAGGAGAGTTGCGTTGCAACGTAGCTCACATAGTTCAGGCACCTGCTGTTTACACCACAGTTCCCAGCTCTAAGGGCTCCATCACTGAAAGCTCCATGTGACCCAGTTCCCTTGCAAAGCACGTCCCATCCCTGTTCTCCAATGTTCCAGCCATACCATCATGATCCCCCCGCCCAATACAATAGCAAATATATATTATTCTCGGAATTAACACAACTTTGGAGCGATGGGATTGAGGAAAGAAGGGGTAACAACCACTCACCAGAGTTTTAAGGAAGCTCATGATGGAATTATTATTCTCAGTTGTATTTGTGGTCTGGGGGTCCTCCTTTGCAGTCTCCAGTTCTTCCAGGTTCCCAGGGACAGAGCAGCTCACAGTGGGGATCTCTTGTCCTTCTTTCCCCTTGCTGTCCACTATGTCCTAGGTGTAAAAGAAGAGTTTTCCCCGTCGTCACTGGTTGAATGTGGACTCTCACAGTGGTAATTTTTGCTTCGCACCCCTTTCTCCCTGACCCCCTAATTCCAGCCATACTTCTTCTGCCCACGGGTGTGCAGAACAATCAGGAGCTTATGAGAGTCCCTCTTCCTTCCCCTCCTCTGCTTTCTAACATATTCAGCATTTGCAGTCAGTTGGAGAGACATTGTTTGGAGCCAGAGGGTAACAAACATAGCAGTGCACGTTGCCTCCTGAACAAAACCCCTTTTCTCCCAATTCTACAAAGACATTGTATATGATGCCAATATCTCTCAACTTTATGGTCACCTAGTCCAATGATCTGCACATTATCCCCAGAGATGCCTCTGTCTGACTTCCCACAATCCCCAAGGTGTGAATCATACCAACTTTTTAAAAGCACTTTTTTTTTTAAAGATTTATTGACCCGTTTTTTTTTTTTTTTAAAGATTTTATTTATTTATTTGACAGACGGAGATCACAGAGAAGCAGGCAGAGAGAGAGGAGGAAGCAGGCTCCCTGCTGAGCAGAGAGCCTGAGGCGGGGCTTGATTCCAGGACTCTGGGATCATGACCTGAGCGGAAGGCAGAGGCTTTAACCCACTGAGCTACCCAGGCACCTCTTATTGACCCATTTTAAAGAGAGACAGAGAGAGCGCAAGCAAGGGGAGGAACAGAGGGAGAGGGAGAATCTCAAGTAGCCTGCACACTGAACGAGGCGCCCAATGTGGGGCTCGATCTCACGCACTCCACGATCATGACTTGAGCTGCAATCAAGAGTTGGATGGTCAACTGACTGAGCTGCCCAGATGTCCCTGAAAGTATGATGTTTTAAAATAATAACTCCGTTCTGGGGATCTGGGAGTTTATCTGTACAAGGGATACGATACAGGAACTGATTTTTTTTTCTTCTGACTCATGCAGGAGGGTAGGAAGCATTCCAAACCTGTACTCCTTTCCGCATCTCTATGCTCTGGGCTAAGCCAGGTTACTTCAAACCCATCCATTCTTCACCAACGTCTTTCTGGGTCTTGCCGTCCACAACATCTATGTATTCCCTCCTCGGAGTTCCTAGACCCCTGTTCTCGGTGCTCACTTGGCCTGTGGGTTATGGGCACAAGACTAGCCTAATGCCAGAGGCCAGGCCAGAATCGTTTACATTAAAAATGGGGCTTTTGCGGAAGGGCTATAAAAATACAAAGACCTGTTTTTGATGAATATTTGAAAAGGTAAAAATGGCACCTGTATCCCTAGGGTTCCCTCAGCCCCGCCACTCTTTCCAAAGGGAGAGCTGCTTCTCATGAAATGCCTCATAAAGGTCTGGAACTTTGTAAAACTAAAAGCAGCTAAGAGACATGGCCTTAAAAATCTTGTTAGGTTTTCTAGCAAATTCCAGGTAAAAACTGTTTGTGTTGGAGGAGACGCTCTTTTATTTATTTATTTTTTTAAGATTTTATTTATTTATTTGACAGAGAGAGATCACAAGTAGGCAGAGAGGCAGGCAGAGAGAGAGGAGGAAGCAGGCTCCCCACGGAGCAGAGAGCCCAATGCGGGGCTCGATCCCAGGACCCTGGGATCATGACCCGAGCCGAAGGCAGAGGCTTTAACCCACTGAGCCACCCAGGCGCCCCAGAGATGCTCTTTTAATAAACGGGTTTTAGGGGTGCCTGGGTGGCACAGTTAGTGAAGCATTTGCCTTCAGCTCAGGTCATGATCTCAGGGTCCTGGGATCGAGCCCTGCATCGTACTCTCTGCTCAGCGGGTAGTCTGCTTCTCCTTCTCCCTCTCCCTCTCCCTCTCCCTCTCCCTCTCCCTCTCCCTCTGCCTCTCCTTCTGTTTGTGCTTTCTCTCTCTATGTATGTCAAAAAATAAGCAAAATCTAAAAAAAAAAACCCAGGCTTTAATATGAATTAATTTTTTTTTATTCCAGGTACATTTCAGATCCACGATGTTCAGGGGGAAGGATGGCTAAAAATCCTGTTTACAGCCCATGAGGGCTGGTATATTCACAGGTGTTTATATTCACACAAAGTTATTGTTCCAGTGTGCTTTAGAAAAATATTCCCAGCATCAAACCTTCGGTACTATGGATATTTTTGCTTAGGTGGAGCTGAGTACAAAGAACATTTGAAATAAAATTTGAAATTAAAAAAAATATTACATAAATAACCAAACAGATATTTTGGAAGAGGAGCCATCACGAAAGCAGTAACAGGTATAAATCTCACTGAGAAATGCTGCACTGGGTCTGACTTAGGGTGTGGCCTAGGACAAAGTCATTACTCGTTTCCTCGTCTG